>NW_004624823.1:6730483-6742376 GCF_000247695.1 Heterocephalus glaber | reverse complement strand
AAGACCTTGTCTCAAAAAAAAAAAAAAAAAGCAAAGAGGACGGACTAGGGATGTAACTTAGTGCAAAGATCTTGGGTTCAATTCCCAGTACTGCAAATAATACAGTAATTATGATGATAATATAAAAAAGAAAAGAACTGGATACCAGGCATGGTGGTTCATGCCTGTAATTCTAGCACTCTGGAAGGCTGAGGCAAGAAGATCACCAGTTTGAGGCCAGCCTGGACAACATTTCTCAAAAAAAAAAAAAAAAAAGCTAGGATGCAGCTCTGGTAGAGCCTTGTCTAGCACGTGTGAGCCCCTGGATTCCATCTCTAATATGACCAAAAAAATAGGAAAAAATTAAGAAAAAATGCACACAGAGCACTTAGAATGATGCCTGACCCCAGATAAACAGATATAAGTATTGACTATTTTCAGTTATTATTTCATGAACTCCTTACAGGGTGAATTCTGTTGTTATTATCCCATTTACAAATGAAGACACTGAGGCTTAGCTGAATGAAGTCACTTGGCCAAGGTGACCTTGCTAGAGTGAGATGAAGTCAAGGCTTGGGCCCAACACTGACTCCGGAGCCCCTCATGTACATAGCCCCTATCCACACTGCTCTTCCCTCATCCCTGGCTGCCTGGCTGAGAGCTTCTCATGACAGAAGTTTACACAGGACATGGACGCCCAGGCAGTCAGTCCTCCACAGCTGCAGCAGCCCAAGGCGAGACTGACCCAGGGACAGAGACACAAGAGGTCAGAGCTGAGGGGACACTCACTCAGCTCAGGAGGTGAGGCCGCCCTCATGTTTCTGACCAGACAGCCGCTGTGCAAGCAGTGACCTGTCCTTCACCATGACTGGGGCCAAGAGGTGATCCTACCTATCTGGTGCAGAGCCCCAGGGGAGAATTAACTCCTGTTAGTCCAGTCTCGAGTGGCGGCCTCCGCTGTACTCGCCTCTTCTGAGCTCATGGCAAGGAGAACACTGACCAGAGGGAGCCCCGGGGACCCAGGGCCGCTGGGGTTGGCAGTGGACAGACAAAGAGAGGCGAGATGGGGCCGGAGCCTAGGGCAGGGCAGGCAGGTCCTGTGCGTTCTGCAGGTAGCTGTTGGAGGGCCTCAGTATCCTGGGGCTCAGGTCCCCCGGGAGCCTGAAATGTTCCTCAGATATAGGAGGCCTTTCACTTTTGTTTCTGCTTGAACACCAGCGATGGGGAGTCTGTTCGCCCATCATGTGTGCAGGCAGCTTGAGTCCTTAGAACATTCTTCACCCCGCACCACCGGCCATCAGCGTAAGCGTCTTGGCAGTTACACATCTCAGCGTGCTCCTCCCTCTTGGGGCCCCATCCCCCTGCAGGAAGGAACCAGAGCCTTCCTTTCCCTGACCCAGCAGGAAAGTGGACTCTGGGCCCAAAGAGCAGGACTTGCTGGTGGCCAAGGCTTTCACAGTCAGAGCTGGGGAAGCATCTCCCCTCTGGGTGCTCTCCCTGCCTGTGGGGTGACTCAGGCACATGAAGGGTTAAGACTCTGCAATCTGCAGGGGAGGCTGAGCTGCTGAGGTTACAGCAAGACAGGCAGAAAGGAGGAGCAGCTGACTGGTCCAGGCAGCCTGCCCTCACTGCCAGGAACGGGTGCCCAGAGCAGAATGGAAAGAATAGCTCAGAGTGCACATCTCAGGAAGCCCCACCCGGCAGGCCAGTGGCAAGGCCTGGCCCAGTGCCCAGGTCTCCATGACCAGCTCCCCACCTCCCCCGAGGGAAGCACTCCCACTCTGGCACACCTCGGGCAGAGGAGTAAGAGATGTACCGTGTCTGGGTGAGTCACCAGGCCTGATTCTGGACCACAGGGCCCAGAGTCAACAGCAATACCCTTCAGTTGGCCTAGCCTCTGGGATTAAGAGATAAAGTCAGGGGGTCTAAAAACTGAAATACTGGAGTTAGAATGGATGTCATCTAGTCATTTGACAAACCAGGAAACCTCAGTGCCTAGAAGTTCCGGTCCCAGCCCACACAGGCCCTCTTGGTCATGGCTTTGGAACTTCTCTTCCCAGCCCCGCCTACCATCTAACAACTCAGACGAAAGCACACAGCCCTGAGGAGGAGCCGGACAAGCCACCCATTCCTCCAGTTCTTTCAAGATCTCCGGTCACACTAATAACCTATTGCTTCTTTCCCTCAGTGCCACACTGCCCATCCCAGCCCCGTCTCAAGGGGCACATGGAAGGACCTAGGCAGCCTTGTCTCTGGGTACAAAACTGTGTCAGGACTGTAACCTCAGAAACCCCAGCCATATCAGTAGACAGGGAGTTCAGACAAAGAGGAAGCCATTAACAGAGCTGATGCCACCTCTGAAACACAGCCCCTACCCACTCACTTCCTTTGGGTTTCAACTCCCCTGTCTTCAGTTCAGCTTCCAGATGATTAACAACCCAGAATGGAGAACTGCAGGTGGGCAAGGATGGAAGAGAGCCAGCCACCTGGAGTAATAAGTGGCGCCGATACTTACTAAGCGACTAAGTCAGTAGCAACTAAGGTGCTCCTGGTTCTCACCAGAGATCCCTCTCTGCCAATAAGAAAACAGAAATGCAGAGAAAATCTGATGTAAGGCCCCATAGCAGGCAAACGGCAGAGATGGGTTTGAACCCAGAGCTGATGTCTGTCTTTGAGATCCAAATCCTGCACCTTTCCGCCTGGCTAGAGGACTCCCACCAGCCTGAGGGCCAGAGCTAGGGCAGTAAAGATCACACCTGGCAGAGAGGAGCTGAGCAAGGTTGTGTTGATGCCAATCTCTTTGCCCAGTGAAAATTCATCTGATGCCCAAGCCCAGAGTTAGTTAGGAGACAGGGAGCTGATGCCCACCCTGACTTTGGTACTGACTCCAGAGTCAGAGTGAGCCACTTCGTATCTCAGTTTTTACCTCTCTAAGCTAAGTGTCCTGAGCTGAAAGAGCAGAGTCTACTCCAGCTCTGCCAGTTCCTGACTCTGAATAAACAGACTAACTGAAAGAAAGCTTAGGGCAGAATGACACATCCCTAAGGAGTCTACACTGGGGGCACTGCTCACGTGCCCTAGTCTGGAGGACATCTACAGAGGCAGAGGCACATGGCATGTCCTGGGAATGAGGGTGGCCGTAACTCCCTCTCTTCCCAAACTGCCCCCATAATCCCCTCTGGATCTCCCACCCAGGTCCTCCTGGGTCCTCACTCTCCCCAGAACCTGCAGAGACACTAGGAGAGAAAGTACTCAGTGCCAGGTATGGTGGCACATGCCTGTAATCCCAGCACTCTGGGAGGCTGAGGCAGGAGGATCACAGGTTTTAGCCCCACCTGGGGAACTGAGTAACTAAGCAAGATCCTGTCTCAAAATAAGACCTGGGCATGTCTGTACTCCCAGCACTCGGGAGGCTGAAGCAGGAGGATTGCCACAAGTTCAAGGCCAAGCTAAACTACATAGTAAGACTCATTGTCTCAGAAAAAAAAAAGTGCTGGGGATGTAGTTCACTTCAAAAGCTGTGGGTTCAATCCCCACTACCATGGCGGGGGGGGGGGGGTGTCTGTCAAGGCTGAAATTAAGAGCCCTGGGCTCATTAGTACCTGTGGGAATCCAGGCAGATGGTCTCCCTGGGCTCAGGAGCAGAGACTCATTTACAGGAACCAGAAAGACAGCAGAATCACCTGGCCAGGCATTTCCCTGAAGCCCTTAGTGTGGAAACTGGAACAATTCTATCTCCTTCTTGGAAATTCACAAGGCCCAAGGCATGTTAAGCCCCTGAGAGGTCTTGCCCTATTCAAGGTAGTTTAACCCAGCATTCATCCAAACTTCTTCCAGGCACACCTGTTCATAGCCTGTGGCTGCTGATCCAGGCCACCTGTTTTACAGACACCCTGAGAAAAGTCCATATCCTAATTCATTTCTTAAACCCTGTATTTCTACCCAGTCTGCTCCTCAGAGCAGTCACAGTAAGAACCTGGCATGTGCCCTCCCAGAGAATCAGCTCAGTACCAGGACCCACTGCAAGATCCTCCCTCACCTCCACTTCCAAACAGCTGCTACTGTAACTTCCAGGATGGGACTGACTGCCCTGGCATGGAGGAAATCTCCAGGCCCCCCCCACCCCAGAACCAGGAAACTGGCACCCCCTAGCATCACCCCTGTGTCATGGGAAAAGTACAGACCATTATACACAGGGGGGGCTCCTCATTGTTATCCTCCTCCCCAACCAGTGTACTGAGTCCTGTCTAAGTACCAGCCATTGTGGCCAGTGGAACTCTGGATATCATTTCTGCTTCAAAATAAGACCCTTGCCAGATGTGGGGGCGCATGCCTATCATCCTAGCACTTGGGAGCCTGAGGCTGGAAGATCACCACAAGTGTGAGGCCAGCTTGGGCTGCAGAGTGAGTTCAAAGCCATCCTGAACGACATAGCAAGACCCTGTCTCAAAAAACAAACAAACAAGAAGGTCCCAGCTTTTGGCCTAGAATCCCAGAATCTTAGAGGTAGAAGATTCTATCAAGGTCAGCCTTTCCATAGCATTCCCAAGAGGACTGTGCAAAAGGCCCATGGCCATGGTTAGCCATGTTGTTTGCAGAACTTCTTTCCAGAGACTCCTGTGAGCTTTCCACCCTCTGGTCCTCCCAGTTTGGCGCTTTGAAGACACACAGTAATTGTGTCTCTTCACTGTGACTTTCTGGCTGGAGTTTCTGCTCTTCATGAAAGGCCCTGAAGAAGAACTTTTGGGGTTGGAAGCGCTCTGAGGTGGATGGCTTCTTCCTGAGGCTGCATTCCCAGGAAGGAGGCTGAGCCCAGGTTGTGACATAAGATTCTCCCAGCAATTACTCTGTAACTTGGTCATTACCTCTCTGAAATGCCCATTTTTACAAGCAAGGACCTGAGGTCATGGCATAAGAAGACAGGAAGTCAGGCCCTTGATGTAGTGATCCCACCACATTCTTCTGGGCTATAAACTGAGACTCTGGGTCTTTATGACTAGAGGGTCAGGGAGAACAGGTAGGCGAGGAGGAAGCAGGGCTCCCCCTTTGCCCCAAAGTCACCCTAGGAAGTGCCCTGCTCCCCTGTCACTACCGGCCAGGCCAGAGGTGCCAGCTTTGAAACCAAAGCTCACCAGTGAGATGAATATTTCAGAGCCCCAGAGAACTGGACACCTGGCAGACCTTCTGTGACATCTGGCTCTCCCCCTCCCTGGTCCCTGGCCAGCTCTCCCCACTTATCCCATGTCCGAGGTGCTCAGGCTGAACCCCAACCCTGTGGATACCACCCAGAGGCCACAGTGGAGTGTTGGGGATGGAGCCCCACAGGACAGATCTGACGAAGGCAAGGTCAGGGCCCAGCTTTCCTCTCCTCTCTCCTCTTCCTGGCTCCTTCTCAGTCTTCCCCCCTTGCTTTCCCTTTTCCCATTTCCCTGTTTTGTTTTTACTCTGACTCAGAGGTCTGAAGGATGGTACTTCCCGGTAGCTCCCAGAACTCAACTCAGAGTCCAGGGGTTGGAAGCAGGACAGGCAGAGGGCAAAGCTCAGTATGGGACGGGGTACCCACCTTCCTCTGCCAAGGACTGGGGCCACTCACTGGCTTCCACCCAATCTCTGAGCTAATATCCCCCTCCCCCTACCGCTCTGGCACTCATTCACCTGTCTACACCAAGACGGCCGGCGCCAGGGCATGCAGGGCAACCACGATACGCTCCGCTCCCTGTCTCCACCAGCTGAGGGCCATAACAGCCCCCATGCCGCTCAAAGTTGGCCACTCTGGGACAGACAGGCACTCGAGCCAATCCCCCAGAACCTGGGCAGCTCACTGTTGCCACTAAGACGCTGCTCGGCTCCCAAGGCTAACCAGGTGCCAAGTGCCTTCCCGAAGCGCCCAGGGAAAGCGAAACTCCAGCGGCCAGGACGAAAGATCTCCATTCTGGTGCCAGCCCAGCGGGCCGCGGGCTCTGAGAAAGTTTGGGCGCCTCGGGCCAGAGCAGCCCCATGCCCCACCAGCCCGCGGTCCTCAGCTCCGCCGGCCCCGATCCCGAGACTTACCTGCGTCGCTCGCAACTGTGCGTTCCGGCCTCGGGCTGCTGCGTATTCAGTGGGGAGAACAGGCTCTGGCTGCTGGCTTGGGCTGGGGCTCCGCGCCCCGCCCCGTCATGCCGGCCCCTTGGGGGCGGGGGCTTTGGGCTTCGGGTCACCGCCAGGGGCCGCTAGTGTCCGCCCCATGTCCTGCCCGAGGACTAAGAGTGCTGGTGGGGACTTCAGATTCACAGCAAGTGATGCTTATTCATGAAAATTTAGAAAGCGCACAAATACGGAAAGAAACTAATTTCACCCTTCCCGGCTCCCAGAAGGAAACGCTTGCTTTGGGTGCTTCTTCGCCTGTATGTCTATGTATTTTACTTATTTTTCTAGAGTGGGCCTTAATATTGAACGATGCCAATTTTTGCTTATTGCTTTTTTTTTTTTCCTGTGCCAGGCAAGCACAGTACCAGTGAGCTACATCCCCAGCCCTATTACTCAGGATTTTACTTGACATTTTATCATAAGCATTTATCTTGTCACTACCACCCACAGGCCAGACCTTCAAAAATAAAATACAAGGGGCCGGGCATTTAGCTCAGTGGTTCCAGAGCCTGGGGCGCAAGCGCAAGGTCCTGAGTTCGATCTCCCGTACCGAAATAAAACCAAAAAAACCCCAAAAAATAAAATACAAGTTTAGGGCTGGGCATGTAGCTCAGTGGAAAAGTATATGCCTAGATTCTGGAGGCCCTGGGTTTGATCCCCACCACTGAAAAAATAAATAAAGACATAATTTTAATAATGCAATGTATTGCATTGCATGGCCACTCAATATATTAAGTCAACTTCTTACCAGAGGACATTTGTTTTCTATTTTTACCTTATTGTAAATAAATTCGTGATGAACATTCTTGGCAATCCTATGGTTTTAAGCTAAATGGAATTTTCAAGTTTGAAACTTTAAATATGTAAACAGATGTGCAGCTTAGATTCTCTTCATGGAATTAGTCAATCATTACTTAACAATGGGGACTTGTTTGATGAGGGGATTTCATCGTGCAATCTTCCTAGAGTGTACTTATCCAAACTAGACTGCTGGCTCACTGGGTGATGTACTCTTATGGACCACCATCATACATGTGGTCCCTCTTTGTCATGTAACTCAGCACTGTACTTCATCCCAGAAAGCAGGTATGAAACCCTACATTGAAAAGATTACTATTTGTGCAAACTCTGAGCTGGCCCACCCCTGTAGCCACTCGGGAAGACTGCAGTTCCATCAGACGTGTGAGAGAAAGGGCTCAGAGAAGTAAAACTTCACCAGAGCTCTCCTGAGTTTGTGTGGTTCCAAAGTCCACCTTCTTCCCTTTATGAGAAGGCTGCCCAGCTAAGCAGCTATGTTGAAAGTGCTTATCACATGCTAATAGCTGCAGGTCAGCACCGCCTCTAAATGTCTTTCACAGCCTGTTGACACTTTCCTCTGTTGAATAGACAAGGATTGATTTGCCAAACCAAGGCTAGAAATTTAGGCACCTAGACAGCTAACTCTGTTGGGGAACCACCTGACACCAAACCAATCCCTAGGCATTTCTGCTTACATTATCTCCAGTGGCCAGTCTGTGCCTTTAGATAGAGCAAGATTTAGGAAGGAGGGACCCAGGGATTTATCTGGAGATTCATTTGCATAGTAAGCATAAATGAAAGCAATAAGTAAGTATAGTAAGCAAAATTACCACTTAAATTATATATTTCACACAAATTAAGAGATTTTTAAAAAATTGACCACACACTGTCACCTGGAAGCCAAATCCTAATACCGGGAACCAGCCCTCTCACTCCTTGGTCCTTTCAGATAGGAAAGAGGGAAGAGAAGGAGGAAGGGGAAACCAAAATGATTAAGATATGCTACGTAACTGTACCATTCCCCCAAGATGAATGTAGTCATGTATTACAAACACATTCTAATAAAAAAAAAACCAAATAAATTTTTGAAAAAATTTTAAAAAGAAACCAAAGGCCACTATGAGCTCTCTCAGTGGCCCACTCTCACTGGGCAGAGCATACTTCTCCTACCTTTAATAAATGTAAAACCTCACTATCTAGCGTCCGCCTCTGCATCTGCAGCCCCTGTGCCTGCAGCCCATCATGGCAGCATCCTTGAGTGGCTGCTGCACTGGTGCTCCAAAGTCGCTCCATTTGTGATCAGGATCGCTCAGAATGGGAGGGACGGTAGTGGTGAGGAAGGAGCCAGAGAGCCCTCACATCTTAGTCCAGTCAGATATTGTGTTGGGAAGTTTGGGCAAAGTAGGGTTTAAAGAATTTAGAGATGTGCATATTTCATGTAATAATTCTGATGGAGTCTGCTGTGTATGTCTCTTCATTAAAAAGACCCCATGACCACCACGATCATGGACCTGGTCTCAGGCAGGATCTTCGGACAGGGTCTTGCTGTGTGTCTTCAGATGTTACCATGGGAAGAACCCGGCATAGGGGGTCCCTGGATTACTTTATATACCCACTTGTGCTTCTATAATTGTCTCAATAAAACGCTTAATGAAAAAAAAAAAGACTGTCTCAAAAGAGAGAGAGAGAGAAAATTTTGGTGATAGCAAGGTTTAAACCCAAGGCATCTCATTGAGCTACATCCCCAGCCATTTTTATTATCATTGTTACTATTATTTTGAGACAGAGTCTCTCACTAAATCACTGAATTGCCCAAAGTGCTGGGATTACAGGTGTTCACCACCATGCCCAGCTTCAAAACAAAGTCTAATCTAAATCAGGTCTTAGTCTTAGGTGGATCTTTAAAGAATGTTTCCCTTTCTGGATCTTGTATTTTGTTTTTGTTTTTTGTTTTTTTTGGTACTGGGGATTGAACTCAGGCCCTTGTGCTTACGCAACAGGCAGCAAAACCACTGAGCTAAATCCCCGGCCCCATGTTTCTCTTTCTGATAGCACTGAGCCATCTGCTATAACAACCAGGAATGCTGTTTGTGTTGTTGTAGAAATAGAGGCCCTGTGTCTTTGGGTCTGAGACCTAATAAATGATTATAAATATATTATACACTGAAATCTTATTATCGGGTAGCCTGCTTCTAAAAGTGGCTCACCAGCTAAAAGTTACAGACTTCTGGGTTGCTCACCTTGCCACCTTGCCTTCTGGAGCTAGACTCCAGGCTCTTTATTTTGTCCTGTGGTACCGGGGATTGAACTCGGGTCCTTGTGTTTGTGAGGCAGGCAGCAGAACCACTGAGCTAAATCCCCAGCCCAGATTCCAGGTTCTTTTCATCTCAAACAAAAAAATTGAAAAAAAAAAAAAATTGAATGAAGCAAGCTAAAAAGCAGTGACGAAATTTATTCAAGAAAGCAAAAGTGAAGAATAAAGAGAAAAAGAGGGTAAGAGCAAAGCTTAAAGTACATCCTGCATCTGGGAAACACACTGTGAGTTATTGTGGAAATAATCCTGATGGCTGCCTTTCTTTTGTTTTTTTGGTACTGGGGATCGAACTCGGGACCTTGCACTTTCAAGGCAGGTGGCAGAACCACTGAGCTAAATCCATGGCAAGGCTGCCTTTCTTTTATACTGCCCAAACCTCAAGGAAACCCTCGAGAACTTGTAGATATGGGTCCTGAGAGGTGGTGCTGGCATACCAAGCCTCAGGCTGACTTCAGGTCTAGGCATCCTATTGAAAGCCTGCTCAAGAGGGAGAAGTCCACCAGGCTTTGGGAACTGTTTTGGAACACGTGTCCAGATTCTTGTAATGAACAAGTCACACCTACTTCACCAAGTAGCTTTTGCTACTCCCTAATCTCCTATCTCAGTCTTTTATTAGCTATAACTGGTAAAGCATGCTATTTTGGCTACCTGCCCAACACATGTACTATATATGTTTATTTGTCTAGACAGAACACTTTATTTATTTTTTAAAATTTTACTGGTACATTTTAGGTATACAATATAATGACATTCATCATTGGAGATTTGAACCTTTACATAATATATCTTGATTCTTATTTTTCTCCGTATACTTTTTTTTTTTTTTTTAACAACTCCAAATCATCTTTTATTAATATAAAAAGGGCATGTTTGGGCCAGGGATTTAGCTCAGTGGTTTCGCCACCTGCTGCACAAGCGCAAGGACCCGAGTTCAATCCCCATACCAAAAAAAAAAAAAAAGGGCATGTTTAGCAAAAGACACCAAGAAAAAAATTCTTTATGGCCCTGGAGACAAGGCAGAGAGGTGACAGGCCTTCTGAACCCCTTTGAGAGAGGAGGTCTGGGACAAAGTGGTGAGAAGTAATTGCAGAGTGATGGGGGCCACAGAAAGGAGAAAGCTCCAGATGGATGAGCACTGTTGGCAGATCATGGGTGGGACTCAGTGACCCCACTGTTAACTCTTGCAGGGTGAGCGCCCAGTTAGTGCTGCCAACTGGGGTGAGAGCCGCTCCCTGGTTTCTGGAGGGTTCCCACCAAGGCACACAGGACAGGAAGCCCAGGATAGGAAGTGCAACTTGGGGTGAAAGCCAGGGAGAAGCAGGTGCTCTGCAATGGCGGGAAAGGTCCAGACAGACACAGAGGCCAAGGTGCTTCCTGTTAGGTGTAGGCAGATACACTTCAGGTAGGAGTTCTGTAAGGGAACTGGTGGACAGGATTGTAGATTAGCTCACCCAACTATCCAACCCTTCAGTGTACTTCCACTTTCTACAGCCTGTACACTTCCTCTGGGTAGCCCCTTCCCAGAATGAACTCACCAGAGTAAACACAGCTTAATTGCACTCTCCCCCTTGCTAGATAGTGAAGCTGAAGGTGAACTGCACAGCCCTATACAATCTTCCTGGATCTCCTTGCACACACTTCATTCTCTACGCTTGGGCCTCTCTTAGTCCATTCCTCCTGCTATGGTAAAAACACCTTGGGGCTGGGGGTGTAGCTCAGTGGCAGAGCGCTTGTGTAGCCTGCTGCAGGCCCTGGGTTAGAGCCCCAGCACAGCAAATGAATGGTGCTCCTCTTAATTGTAAGACCCTCAACAGATTGTTAATTAAGCTCCTGCTGTCTGCCAGCCAGATAAGAATTTCCGGTGCTAGAGAAGACTAAACCGAAGGATTTGGCCCCTACTCCAGAAACTCACTATCTAGGGCCTGGGAAGGTAGCCGAGGGAGAGTACTCAGCTGGCTGTGCATAAGGCCCTGAGTTCCAACCCCAGATCTGCTGGGTGGGGGATTCACTTTAAACCACAGTCCCCTGAGTCCCACAGCCTGGCAACATAGTGAGACAGCCACCACCTGGTCACGATGATACAGGGAATAACACCAAAGGTGAAATATTATATCTCCCAACCTGTTAGCTATATGATACACAGAGCACTTGTTCTCTAAAAATCAAAGAATGTGTTCTAGGAACCGCAGAGGTTAAAAGTAAGAATATATTTATTGATAGGAAAGCTCCTGAGGGGCGGGGGAGGGGTCCCACGTGGGCAGCCAAGGACCCCAGTTTTACAGAGTGAAACCCACATGGGTACAATGTGGGCCACAGCCTTGATCATCCAATAAGATTACAAGTTTAGTCAGTGTGGTAATGGCGGTCCAATTGGGGAACAAATCATGTCATAAGCGTGGATGAAAAAAAAAATGAGGATTCTCCTAGGAAGTGGTGGGTCCGGAGGTCTCTAGTCACCCACCAGAGTGGTTGATGTCTATCTAGACTTCAGTGTTTGTTCTTTTTTTTTTTTTTTTTGGACCGGGGATTGAACCCCGGTCCTTGCGCTTGTGCAGCAGGTGGCGAAACCACTGAGCTAAATCCCGGCCCAGTGTTTGTTCTTTGAGGGAGTATGTAGGTCTGGTCATCTTGTCTTTATCTTTTTTGTTGTTGTTGTGTTTTTTTTTTTTTTTT
>NW_004624823.1:6711509-6730383 GCF_000247695.1 Heterocephalus glaber | reverse complement strand
TTTTTCCTTCACAACCTATTATCTTTTTTGTTGTTGTTGTGTTTTTTTTTTTTTTTTTTATCTTGTCTTTATCTTGAGGCCCGGTTTCCAACCGATATGTCTCTGGTCACAGCTGCGGTGTTTCACCCACATCCTGACCCTCTAGGGGACCTAGCCCTGACTGCCTATAATATTTCTACCTAACTCATCTGTCTATAATAACAAAACAAAAAAGCAAGAAATATGGCTGGGCAAGGAGATAGGGGGACACGAATTGAGGTCTTGGAGGGGACTGGCCATACCCCGGAGGCAGTGCTGCCGGTGTAGGTACGCAGGAGTTCCAGTTAAATTTCAACCTCAGATAAACAACAAATAAATCTTTTGCATAAATTTGGGAACACATACTCATGCTTTAGAAAGTACTTTTTGTTTATCTGAAGTTCAACTCCCACTGGGCATCTGGTATTTTTCTTACAGCCCCACCCTGGGTCAAGTCTGGAGCAGCAGGAAGGGGTGGGGAGTGAAAGGGATCAGCTGATGGCTATTTCAGGAACAGAGAATGAAAGGCACAGAGAGCGATGGGTGGGAGACCAGCAAGGGTGCCCCGGTGAAAGGCGCAGGGGGTGGAAGGGGACAATGTGATGGAAGTGGTGGCTCCATCCACAGACTAGGTCTGAGAGGATCCCAAAGCTGAGGTGAGGGCTGAAATCGCCCTAAACACAGAACATTTGGAGGTTCACTGACTCCCATCACAGAAACAGACTTTTTAGGATGCATCAGTAAGAGGCACAGGAGGGGCTTATTAAGCAGAAATTTTTGTGCACACAAAAGAGTGGAGTACAGCTGGGCACAGTGGCACATGCCTGTAATCCTAGCACTCTGGAGGCTGAGGTAGGAGGGTCACTGAATTCAAGGCCAGACTGACCACATTTGGGACTCTGTCTCAAAAAAACTCAAGAGTGAAGTGCAAGCCCTTAGAAGAGAGAGGTGCACTACAGTTTGGGAGTGGGAATATTTGCGTGTTTTCTGGCAGTGGAAATTTGGTATTTGACAATCTATAATCTCAATCTTGCCCTCCTCCCCCACCCACAGAAAGATAATGGGAAAGCCCACTTTACAGGTGAAAAGGTGGTCCATCTGGAAGTAAAAAGACAGTGGCCAAACACATTTGTACGTGAAAGGGAATTGCCCAGGTTTTTTGTATCTTGGGAGAAGAGAAAGGAAAAAACATTTTTTTTAAAACTGGGCTTGTAATCTGAACCTGGAGTTTTTATTTTTAAAATTGATTTTTCTTGTCTCCTTTTTACCTATCATTATTTCATCATTTATCCTACTTCATCTCCCCACCCAAGACTGATTGTTTGTTTATTTTGAGATGGGGTCTCCCTGTGTAGTTCAGGCTGGCTTTGAACTCACTATGTAGCCCAGGCTGGCCTCAACCTCATGGTGATCTTCCTGCCTAACCCTCCTGACTACAGGGATTACAGCTGTGCACCATCACACTTGGCTCCCTTAAGGGAGCCAGAAGGGCTGAAGGTCCGCCATCTATAACTGTTTTAGGCTGAGGAGGTGCATTGATCCTGCCCAGCCAGGTATCAAAGTATAAAGGAGATGATGATGGGTTTCATTGTTTGATGAACCATCCTCCTTTGATAGTTTGGAAAAGAGTGTAAGAACATTGACAAGTTATTTTCAAAGGGCTTTGTATTTGTGGAATTGAAGTATTTAACCCAGTTTGGGGTGAATATGCTACTTTCTCCCCTGAAGAGCAGGGACAACATCCCATTCAACCATAGGTCTCAGCACTGCTCTCCAATCATATGTGGAACTGAAATGATACAGGAAAACTGTAACTCCCAACCTGCCAGAACTCTTGTCCCCAGAAATTAAAGAATGAATTCCAAAGGACAAAGAAGGTTAAGAGTAGAAAAGGCTTATTGGGGAACAGGAATAGCTCCTGAGAGACAGGAGGGGGCCTGGAAGAGGGTTGCTAACCAGGCCCTTAGGGGTAATTTATACAGCAAAGTCACAAATGCGGGTACAATTCTAGTCAAACTATAATCAACCAATAAGATTACAGGTACAGCCGCTTAGCTAACATCAACCCAGTAGGGAAGCAGGCACAAAGCAAGGGCATATGGATGACATCATTAGCCTTAGTTTATCTATGACCTCTGAAACAGGAACACTGGGGAAGGGATGGGCCCAGCAGGTGTCTGAGGTATACCTGGATTTAATGGACTGAGTGGTACCAAATCACAGTATAATCTAAACTTTCCATTCATTCCTTAGGGAAGTATGTAAATCTGGCCAGTGCGATTTTAATCTTGAGACCTGGCCTTCTTCAGATGCTCCTCCTGCCACAGTTCTGATGTCTCCACATTTCACTGACTTCCTTAAAGCCCAGTCCCTCTCTGACTGTATATTAGTCTTAATCTAATTTAGCTGCCTACAGTAGGACCTTCCTGCTCTCAGATGGGGTGGGGAGATGGGCAGTCATAAATGATAGATGTTGGGGGTAAGGGTGTTAGAGTTTTTTCCCCTACAAATTAACTGTATTGTTCATAAGCATTGTCTAGCTCTTTCCTAAAGAAATAGAGAATAGAAAGAACAGTGAATTTGGCTGGGGATTTAGCTCAGTGGTTCTGCCGCCTGCCTCACAAGCACAAGGTCCTGAGTTCGATCCCCGGCACCAAAAAAAAAAAAATGAATAGTGAGTTTGGGTGTCCCAGGAACAACGCTTTGGTGCTAGTGGCTCCTGGCCCCATCTCCTCACCTGCAAACAGCTTTCATCGCATTGCTCTTTCCCACCGCCTGTGACTGTGGAAACCCAGATGAAACCATCTAAGAAAGGTACTGTCCATGCCAAATGCCTCAGACCTGGCTAGTAGTGGAAGTGGGTTACAATGAGAGGAAGCTGGGGCCACAGGACCAATCTTCCCTGACCATCTGAATCAGCTGAGGTGTTTGTGAAAACAGGAAGATTCCTTTAGGAATCCCTCTCTCCAGACTGTGAATCAGAATCTTCAGGGAAGCATAAACGTACACACCAAAGGTGAATCACCAGCCAGCAGCAGCCAGCTCTGGGTCTGAATCCAAGTTCAAATCACCTGTGGTTGTGGGATCTTGGGGATATTACTGCACAGAGCCTTGGTATCCTCATCTGCGAAAAAAAAAAGTAATAATATAGAATAGTTGTATTAAAAATAGCAGTTGTCAAATGCATGGGGCAGAGTTACAACTGTCCTTTGTTACTGTTGTGGAGACAGAAGCTCCGTGAGCCTCTCAGTGATGAGCACGACCTCCGGTTTGGAAAGGCTAAACCAGAGCAGGTCGGAAGAGTTTGCTGAAGCCTGGCTTCTCAGCAGGGCCATGCTCTGGTGGCACCCTCACACCCTGTATACACTGTCAGCTACACCTTGGCCTCCTGGGCCAGACAGCCCAAGGAGTTTTCAGGAATTTTCTTATGCAGTGCTGGAGATGTCACCCAGGGCCTCAGACACTCTAGGGGCCTGCATTCTGCCACTGAGCTACACTCCAGGGCTCTACATCCCACAGACACAGCTTTCTTTCTTTTTCTTTTCTTTCCTTTTTTTTTTTTCTGTACCAAGGATTGAACTCAGGACCTTGTGCTTGTGAGGCAGGCGGCAAAACCACTGAGCTAAATTCCTGGCCCTCCTTTTCTTTTTTTTTGTACCAGGGATTGAACTCGGGACCTAGCACTTTTGAGGCAGATGGCAGCAGAACTACTGAGCTAAATCCCCTGCCCCCTTGCTTTGTTTTTTTGAGACAGAGTCTCTACATAATCCAGATTGCCCTTAAACTCACAATGATCCTCCTCACACTGGGCTCTGGGGATCCTCTCTAGGTTCCTTTTGCCCTGAACAAAGAACTGGACAAAACAAGCACAAAAGGTAGTGGGGTTTTACTTTTTTTTGTTGTTGTTGTTTTTTTGGTACCGGGGATCAAACTCGGGTCCTTGTGCTTGCGAGGCAGGCGACGGAACCACTGGACTAAATCCCCGGCCCGATTCCTTCTTCTTTTTTTTTTTTTTGGTACTGGAGATCGAACTTGGGACCTTGCGCTTGCGAGGCAGGCTCTTGAACCACTGAGCTAAATCCCCAGCCCTGGGTTTTACATTTATTAAAGGTAGGAAAAGAAACATGCCCTGCAGAGTGAGTGTGGGCCAATTAATGTGGGAAAAGAGCTCAATGGTGACTGCTTTTTATATCTCCCACTCCTCAGGCTAAAGTCAGGTCTAGGCCATCCTATCAAAACCCTGTTTGAGTTCTCATGAAAAGACCTGAAGAGCGCAGTCTCTGGTCTCAGGTGCAGGGCTTTGAGAAATGTTCTGCGCATATGTCCTAGAACTCCATGATTGACAGGTCATGCCATGCTGTCCTGCTGAATTCCTGCCTCAGCCTCCCAGAGTGTTGTAATTACAGGCATGCACCACCACGCTGGACTCTAAATTTCAAAGTCAGGATTTAAATTGCCTAGGCTGGTCCTGAACTTGAATTTGTAATCTTCCTGCCTCAGCCTCATGAGAAGCTGGAGTTACAGGCCTGGGCCACTGCACCAGCCTCTCTTTCCTCCTTGACCAATTTAAATCCCAGTATTATAATCATTCTTTGCAAATGTCCTAAATTCTGCCACATGATTCTCAGCAGCAGAACCTCAGCTCTGTACCTAGACAGTTGAAAAGGGAAAAAAATGAGCAACAGCCCTGGCTGACCTCACTTTAATTCATTAAAACTTGGGTCTTCCCCATCAGTTCACAGTAATCTTCCCACCGACTTTTCCAGTTCCTTGAAAACTCCAGTACCTTCTCTGCAGCCTGGTTCTCAGCCTTGACCTTGCTTCCTGTGTCACCGAGCAAAGGAAAGCAATCAGAGACCAGTGCCACCTCTGTCTCCACTCAGATGTCCAACAGGCAACTGCTTCTCAGACTTCAGGGTGCAGACAGATCAGGTGGGAATCTTGCTAAGGTGCAGATTCTGCATCAGGCAGTTGAGATGGGCCTGAGATTCTGCATTCCTGATGACTCTAGGTGAGGCAGCAGCTGCTGGGCCACAGGCCACCCTCGAAGGAGTGTGAAGATTGAACCTCTAAGCCACACCCACCTCACCCCAGCCTTGAGGAGTCCAGCAGCTTCCATAGAGGAGACAGAGGGCCAGGGTGCACAGGAGGGGCTGGAAGGAGGCCCGAGGAGCACCAGTCCATTGTCCTGCAGAAACAGAACCTGAGCCACATTTGTAATTGCAACCTCCATAGGCTGGGGATTTAGCTCAGTGGTGGTGCCACCACCTGCCTCCAAACCACAAGGTCCTGAGTTTGATCCCTGGTACAAAAAAAAAAAAAAAAAGAAAAGAAAAGAAAAAGAAAAATTGTAATCTCCACAGTAACTATTTCTTTTTCTTTTTCTTTTTTTTTCTCTTGGTACTGGGCATTGAACTCAGGACCTTGTGCTTACGGTGGAGCCACTGAGCTAAATTCCTGGCCCACAGTAACTATTTCTAAAAGTAAAAAAGATGCAGGCAAATTGCTTTCATAATATATTTAACCCACTGTATCCCAAAACATTATCATCGTTTTTATTTTATTTTTTCCAATACTGGGAATTGAACCCAGGGCCTTCATGCTGAGCTATATCCCCAGCCCCTTTTCTTTATTTCTTTATTTATTTTTCTGTTTATTTGTTTGTTTGTTTATTAGAGACAAGGTCTCATTAAGTCACTGAACTACCCAGGCTGGGCTCAAACTTGCTTCAGCCCCCCAGAGTGCTAGAATTACAGGTGTATTCCACCACACCCATCTTCAAAAACTTATTATTGTTTTGTTTTAATTCTAGGTGTTTGAAATCTAGTGTATATTTTACACTTACAGCACATTACAGTTAAGAAGTTAAATGTAGTCTAATGAGGTGGTGCACACCTATAATTCCCACTACTTGGGAGGATGAGGCAGGAAGATCACAAGTGGATGGCCAGCCTCAGCAATTTAGCCAGACCCTGACTCAAAATCAAAATATAGGGCCTGGGATTTATCTCAGTGGTAACAACGCCTGCCCCGAAAGCTCAAGGACCAGAGTTTGATCCCCGGTAGCAAAAAAAAAAAAATCAAAATATAAAAAGGGTCAGCAGTGTAGGTCAGTGAGAGGCCCTGGGTTCCCTTCCCAGCATGAGAGAGGGAGAGAGGAAGGGAGAGAGACAGAGAGAGATAAAATTTACACCACAAATACAGTAGCTGGTCTGCCTGACCAGCACAGTGGTACACATCTGTAGTCTAGCTTCTTGGGAGGCTGACAGGATTGTTTGAGCCCAAGAGTTTGAGATCCACCTAGGCAACATAACGAGACATCCCCACCCATCCCCCAAAGAAAACAAAAGAAATATTTGACCTGTATTTAAATCAAATTTAAAAGACTTTTATAAAACATACATATTTGAAGCAGTTGTGATGGTACATGTCTGTAATCCTAGAGCTCTGGGAGGCTGAGGCAGAAGGGTAACAAGTTCAGAAGTTCAGGCTCATCTGGCAACTTAGTCTGTCTCAAAATAAAAATAATTAAAGGTGGGATGTAATTTAGTGTTAAGGCCCTAGATTCAATGCCCAGTATTGCAAAAAAACAAAAAACAAAAAAAGCCCCCAAAACCAGTACATACTTGAAAGTTTGCCAATAACTGAAATAAGCATTTTTATATTTAAATATAAAGGAGTTAAAATTAAGTAAAATGTAAAATTCAATTTAACAGTTGCACCAACTACATTTCCTATCTGTGGCCACAGTGGTTAGTGGCTACCGTATGGAAGAGCACACCTCATAGCAACTGTGCCGGCCATCAACAGAGGGAACCTCTGGGAGTCAGAGTCTGGGTCACAATTCATCTTGATCCTCACCCCACAGATGTCTAATCCGGGGACTTCACTCAGCACTTTTTCCTGAATTCTGTTTACTTCCACAAACCCAAAACTTGACCTCTTAGAAGACGAAGTTTGAGTAAAATCAGTTCCCAGATGGACCACTAGAGGGCAGGACCTGACTGTCATTGCTTGGCAAAAAGGGAAGTGGAACAACTTTCTTGAGGCTCGGGTGAAGACATATTTAATGACTAAATGACTGAATCAATTAGTGGATCATAATAAGCATTTTACTTTATTTTTAAATTAACTTTTGCTGTTACTGGGGATGGAACCCAGGGGCACTCTACTGTTACCGGGTAGAAAACACTACCACTGAGCTCCCAGTCTTTTTTTCAAAGAGAATATCCCTAAATTGCCCAGGCTGGTCTCAAACTTCTGAGGCTTCTTCTACCTCAGCCACCTAAGAGGTAGGGATTACAGGTATGAGCCACCACGACTGGCTACCTGCATTTAAAATAAAGAAAACTAGATAAAATGACAATATGTTTCCTGTAGCTTTGTTGTAGGTTTATTTACACTATATATAGATAGTGTACAGATCTCAATGTAAAATGTTTCTCATTGAAGTCCACAGTCAAAAAAAGTTTCAGAATCACTCTGGTCTCTGTCACCTGCAGACAAAGTGTTGAAGCTAGGTCATGGGTCCATGAGAACTCGTTCTTCAATTTTCTTCCTGTTTTTAGATGTTTTCAATTCTCCTTAATATATTTAAAAAGAAACTGAAGGAAAGTGGATCTGGGACCCTAATAGAGTAGTGCACAGGGACCTCATCTAGACTGAGCCTGGGCAAACAAGTGTGTGTGTGTGTGCGTGTGTGTGTTCACACTCATTCACAGGCAAGCATGCTGTCACCATTCTTACCTGTGAGGGAACAGGCTAAGTAATGGTGGTGGAGATAACCCTGAGAGCCTTAAACTGAGAGCTTGGGAGTTCAAGGTGTTGCAGAAACTTGGAGGAGAGCATCAGGCACTGGGGGTAAGGTTGAGGAGACCCGGGAGGTGGGCAGTGCCCAGGTCTTTAGGACCTCAGGGGCCTCCCTAGGGATTCCAGGTGTGTGGTAGAGGAAAGACATTGAATGCTTCTTTTTTTTAAATTAAATTCTTTTATTGGTACATTGTAGGTATACAACACAGTTATATTTCTCATTGGGTGAATGCTTTTGAACAAAGAAGGACTGGAGTTGGGTCCTTGTCTTACTTTTCTCTCATTGCTGAGACAAAGTACCTGTCATCCAAAGTTAAAGGAGGAAAGGTTTATTTAGCTCACAGTTCATAGTGGTTTCAGTCCATAATTCGCTGGCTCCAATGCAGGGTGGCACATGGCAGAGGGGCATCTCACTCAGAGGAGAACAACAGTTCATGGCACAAAATAGCAAAAGCAACAAGGACCTTAACAGCATCTTTCTTCTTTTATCTTATTCAGACTGCTTGGAGTGAGAGCACTCACGCCTTTAATCCTAGTGCCCTCAGGCCTGACGCCATCATGAATCAATCACACACTTTAGATCCCGCCTCCTCTGAAAAAGGCCCACCTATGGGTTCATGAGGCTTTGCGGGAACATGTAGACACAAGCCCTAACACTCACTAAATTGTTAAATTTCCCAGTCTGGGCTCAAACTTTTCCATCTTCCTGCCTCAGCTTCCTGAGTGCTGGGGTTACAGGCGTGTGCTACCATGCCCAGTAATGAATTTTATTATAGTACCCATGCTTTGGTACTCAAGTGCTTGATATGTTTTGATGCAAAAATTTTGTCCCAGTTCTCACAGTTTGTTCAATACTCAAAGCACAAGCTAGAACTTCTCCATGTCAATGCTTCATGACTCATTACCTTCTCTAACGAAAACAATTATTTGGTACTTGTTTCTTTTCTCATCACCTCCCAGAACCAATTAATCAGGGGTAGCAAAGTACCATTGTATATTGTTATAGTTGTTCTATTTTATTATTAGTTATTTTTATAGATCTCTTACTGTGCCTAATTTATAAATTAAGCGTTGTCAGAGGTGGGGGGGGTGGAGGGGTGGGAGAAGCATCTTGTGCACAGCATCCCATACTTTCTGGGCCTCCGGCATCTCTGGAAGGTCTTGGGATGTTTCCCCTATGGGTGGGGGGTGAGGGAGGCTACTGTGGTCCTTTTATGCCACTCAGCTCAGACCGCCAGTTCCCTTGCAGCGTGTTTCTCAGCATTCGACCACTAGGCTTCCTCCCCAGGCTGCCAGTTTAGTTATCAGTGGAGAGCACAGATTTTGCATCCAAAAAAACCAGAATTGAATTCAAGCTCTGTCATATACTAGCTCTGTGTAGCTGTAATCTCAGCTACTCAGTAGGCTGAGGCAGGAGGATCAAAAGTTGGAGGCCAGCTTGGGCAATTTAGCAAGACCCTGTCTCAAAATAGAAAATGCAAAGGACTGGAGCGTAGCTCAGTGGTAGAGCATCACTGGGTCCCCATCCCCAGTATCACACGTAGTAATAATGAGGATATCATTTACTTCCTTAGAGGGTTGGCATGACAGTTGAATAACCGACTATCCCAAAATAAAAATAAAAATGGGCTGGAGATATAGCACAGTACGAAGGCCCTGAGTAATACACACCACACACACACACACAAACACACACACACACCAGCCACCCAGGGCAAAAAAGAAGTGTAAGGCAGGGGTTCTGCCTGTAGGGAGGTCACAGTCTTGTAAGGAAATGCAGTGCAGCGGGGTGCAGGTCCCCATAGCCCAAAGTGAGAAAGCAGCTACTTGTCAAACCATCCATTTCTGTTTGACTAGGATGTGCCACTTTTCCCAGATCTAAAGACAGAGTGATAACCAGGCTATGTAAACACTTTGTTCATTCATTCATTCATTCATGCATCCATTCATTCATTCATCCATTCATCCATCCATCCATTCATCCATCCAGAAGTGCTGGGTATCAAACCCAGAGCCCCTCACACTCTAGGCAAGCCCTCCACCTCTGAGCCGCAGCCCCAGCCAGTTGAACTCATTTTTAACTTTAAGGAGCTGTCCTCAGAGGAGGGGCAGACAAGCTCCTGGGAGGACTGAACTTGTCCGGACTCGCCCCAAGCCCGCTGCACGCCCCAGCTGGAGACTTGGGGCCTTAATTACTTAGAGCGACTCCTGGGAGTTGATCTCCTTGCCTGTGTTGGGGCCAGAGGCATGGGGTCCTTAAGAAATCTGCCTTAACGGATTTCTCCAGGTGGGGTAGGGCAGGAAACCCAGGCGTGAGCAGTGCAGGTGGCTGAAGGGAGGGCGTAGGGCAGGGCAGCAGGAACACAAAACACAAAACCGGGTTGAGACCGGATTGCTAAAGCAGGTGTTGGGAACTTGATTGCACAGACCCTGGCTTCTGGCAGAGGGAGACTGGATTCAAAGCTGGGTTTCCAAAGGCTCCCCTGACCCACATAAAAACAAGGTGGGGTGCAGGGCGGGGCAGGGATGCTTGCAATCAGTGGACTAGATATGAAGACCAGAGGGCCTAACTTGGGTGGACTGCAGGTGGGAACTGAAGTGAAGGACCACACGGTCTATCTACCACTCCATATATATATATATATATATATATATTTTTTTTTTGTTCATTTGTTTGTTCATTTGTTTTTTGAGACAGGGTCTTGCTTTTTAGCCCAGCCTGGCCTTGAACTCAAGGCAGTCCTCCTGCCTCAGCCTCCTGAGTGCTGGGATCACAGGCAGGCACCACCACGCCCAGCTTAGTTCCTAATATGTTTGAGCACCCATGAGACCAGACATTGATGTTACAAGAATACGAGATACAATAACAGAAATGAACGTTATAAGGGGGGTGCATCCTCTACCATGTAATCACGGTTAACCCTGAAAGTTGCTCGTGGCAAATTATCAGTCCCTTTCAAGGGGAAGGAGAATGAGGTTTAAATTAAAAGCATTGTCTCTAGGTACGGGCATCAGGTAAATGAGAAGAGACAGAAGCCCAGGCCTCAGAGCAGTGAGGTACCAGAGAGAGCGCTCTCTTAGTGCCCAGGTCCCTTCTGTGTGCTGTGCTCTGTTCTGAGAGCTTAGCATCAATTACCTCTTGGAACCCTTTGAGACTATGATCATCCCATTTCACAGGTGGGAAAAAGTGAGGCCCGGGAAGTTATAAATGGCTTTCCTGCCACGCCTGGGTTTAGAAGGGGTGAGCTTGGAGTTGGCTGGGGACCCTAGTGGGGAGAAACGGCCTCAGGTGCAGAGGTGGACAAGAAGGGCTTGGGCGTCGCTGAGGTCAGTGCAGCTGGAAGCCTCAGCCAGGGATGGGGCAGGGTAGCAAGGGTCAGTTAGGTGGAAAATGGCTGCAGACTCCAGGCTTGCTGGCTCGTCGGGCAATCATCCACAAACAAGGAGCCAAAGCAGCATCTCAAGCAGGAGAGAGGCTCCTAGCTGCAGACACCTGTAATGCCAGGAGTCAGAAGGTTGAGGCAGGATTGCCATGATTGGAGCCAGCCTGGGCTACATAGAAAATTCCAGGCCAGTCTGAACTACATAGTGAGACTGTCTTTAAAAAAGAAAAAGAACCCGGACATGGTGGCGCACACCTGTAATCCCAGCAACTCTGGAGGCTGAGACAGGAGGATCACCTCGAATTCGAGGCCAGCCTGGGCCATATAGTGAGTTCAGGGCCAACCTGAGCTACAAAGGGAGATCCTGCCTCAAAAAAACAAAAAAGGACCGGGGATTTAGCTCAGTGGTTCCACGGCCTGCCTCAAAAGCACAAGGTCCCAAGTTCGATTGCCGGTACCAAAAAAACAAAGAAAAAGAAAATCCCTTTCTATGAAGCTAAGAGGAGGGTGAGCTGAAGGGCCCTCTGGAGCAGGGAAGGCTGTAGCAGGGGTCCAGGAGAGGGAGGCTGAGGTGTAAATCAAAGCCAGGAGCAACAGGTGAGGAGAGGAAACCAAGTCAGAAAATATGAAGAGTGTGAAGCCAGAAGGAAGCAGATGTGTGGGAAAAGGAAGGTGCCGGGGTTTTTTTTCCTTTTTTTTTGAGACAAGGTCTTACTATGCCCTTCATGTTGGCCTTGAACTCATGATGATCCTCCTGCCTCAGCCTCCTCAGTGCTGGGATTACATGCATGTGCCACCACACCTGGGTGCCAGTTTCTTTTCTTTTTTGAGGGGGGGTGGTACCGGGAATCGAACTTAAGACTTTGCACTTGCCAGGCAGGCATGGAGCTATATCCTCGGCCCCTGCCGGTTTCTTTTTAAATCAACATTTCTTGACATTTGTAAGGCAGACGCTGTGCAGAGCACACTGAGCGTGTGTTATTTCCTTTGCTCCTCACAAAACCCCTTCAAGGTAAATCCTCTTCTCACTTGGCCTACAGAGGGGAGTCTGGAGCTCTCGAGGCCGGCCGTGTAACTTGCCCAAGGTCACACAGCTAATGAGGGGTGGAGCTGGGCTTTGGAACCTGGACTTTAAAATGTGCCTGCACTCTTAAAAACAAGTGTACTCTCTTGCCTGTTTTTGTTTGTTGTAACAGAGATTTAGCCTAGGATCTTTGCACTGAGCTACATCCCCTGCCCTTTCCTAATTATTTTTTTATTTTGTGACAGGGTCTCATAAAGTTGCTCCAGGTGTAGTGGTCCATGCCTATAATCCTCACACTTGGGAGGCTGAAGCAGGAGGATTGCTTTGAGTTTGAGGCCAGACTGGGCTACATAGTGAGTTTAAGGCCTGCATAGCGAGACCTTATCTCAAAAAATAAAATAAAAAAAAAAAACAACTCATCCTGCTGACAACCCTTCTGTAGGTTAAAGTGTTATCACAGGTTAAAAATAAAATATAAAAAATAAAGTTCTAGGGCCTGGGGTTTAGTTCAGTGGTTCCCTTACCTGCCTCGAAAGCGCAAGGTCCCAAGTTCGATCCCCGGAAAAAAAAAATAAAATAAAAAAAAAAAAATAAAGTTCTAAGTTGTCGGGCTTGAACTTGTGATCATCCTTCCTCAGCCTCCTGAGTGCTGGGATTACAAATTCCCAACCACACCCAGCTCAAATATGTACTCTTATAAATCCCATCGAATGGACAAGCAGGAAGGTGACACCATTGCCAAGGTGGGGGATAGTAAAGGAGCGGTTTTGGGTGGCACGAGGATGATGAGGTCAGTTTTGGACAACTAAAGGTCACAGGCCCCTGTCAGCAAGAGTAAGAGGGCACTGAGGCCTGCAGTTCAAGAAAGAGGCTCTTAGGGGCACCCTGCCGGAGCGATGAGTACATAGGCAGGAGCTGAAATCGGGGGACACAGGCGTGGAGCCAGAGGAGAAGAGGGTCAAGCCATGAGCTCTGGGGACAAAAACACAGACAGGCAGCAGAGGGGGACTTGCCAGAGATGGAGGGGGCGGCCAGATAAGGAGACCATGACCTGGAGGGTAGAGGGGAAAGCAGCACTGCCCTGAGGTTCAGTGACAAGGACTGGACGGTGACAAATGGGCTTGACCTTCCCGGGGTCAGAGCCAGGTCGGAGGGGTGGAGGCCAATGCCAGTCGATGGCAGAGAGTAGACAGGAAATGAAAAATAGAGACAGTTCTATTTTTACTAAATCATAATTTCTTAATTAAAATAGTAGCACATTCTCATTGTAGAAGGTCAGAAAATATTCTTGTTTTTCTTTTTGAGGTAGGGTCTTGCTATGTAGTTCAGGCTGGCCTTGAACTCATTTTGTATCCCAGGCTGGCCTCCAACTCATGGTGATCCTCCTCCCTCGGCTTCTTGGGTGGTGAGACAACAGAAGTGCACCATCACACCCAGCTCCCTCCACTTGGTGTTAAAATGTAAAGTTTACTCAGTAGTAGTTTGAGTGCTTTGGGCTGCAAGTATCAGAAAATCCAACTAAAAGTGCCTCAAGCAATAAGAACAATTATTATCTCACATAGTAAGAAGCCCAGGGCTAGATAATTCCAGGATTGGTTAATTTAGGGCTCAGTTATCTTCAGGAACACAGGTACCATATTCATTTCTGCCCTGCAGCAGCTTCTGAAGTTGTAACCTCATAGTCCCAGAATGGCTGCTGCCATTCCAGGCATTCCAGGTAGATGGCAGCATTCTGGAGCAAACGATGCTGCTTCTTTACAGAAAGAAGGGAATATGAAGCAGCAGCCAGGCTGG
Organism: Heterocephalus glaber; assembly: GCF_000247695.1. The sequence continues at coordinate 6,716,355 of NW_004624823.1, read as the reverse complement.
GCATGTAGCTTAGTTGCGGAGTGCTTACTTAGCAAGCCCAAGGCCCTGGATTTGGTCCCAACACCTCAGCTATGTTCTATCTCTTTTAAGAACAAAGAAAAGCCTGGTGTCCTGGTGGTGTATGCCAGTAATTGCAGTACCGTGGGAGGCTGAGGCAGAAGAATCACAAGTTCCAGCTCAGCCTGGACAACTTGGCAACTTTGCAAATCCCTATCTCAAAATGGAAAATAATAAGGAGCTGGGAATATAGTTCTGTAACAAAGGCCCTGGATTCAATCCCCAGTACTATAAAATTAGAGTAAAATAGAATAGATGAACAAAGAATTCCCTAGAAAGCCTCCAGCCTGTCTCTTCACTGTGAGACCAGAGCAATGAGTTGGGCTCTCCATCTCCCAGCTACTGTTTGGGCCATTAGAAGAGGCCTGGGGTGTGTGCTATGCAAACCTCTGCTCTCATTATCTGATGGTGTGGGTTGCGGCACCTTACTATACCCAACCGACAGCTTGGCTGGACGGTGACCCGGAGTGGCCCATCCAGATTGCCCCTAGGACTAGGAGAGATTTCAGGCTGCAACTGCAGGGATTGCAGAGTGGGCAAAACACAGGTTGAGGGACCAGGAGGGAGTGGGAAATAATCAGCCAACAGGATCTACAGCACCCATGTTGTTAAAAAACAGAAAAAGGGAAAGACCCAACAAACGCTTTTCAGCATATAAACACAACTCTATTTGTGTATGTTCTTTTCTTAGCTTTTATTTTGAAATAATTTCAGGTTTACAAAATATTTGTGAAAAAGTACAAGGAGATCTCATACGAGCCACCCAGCATCCCCAGCTGTTCACATCTCACTTAGCTACATATTAGCATGAAACCTAGAAAATTAACACCGATGCCATTCTCTTAACCTGCTGTAGCCGCTGTGCAGATTCAGACAGCTGTTTTCATGTCCTTTTTCTGGAGCAGACCCCAATCCAGCATCACACATTGCATAGGATTTTTTTTTTTTTAAACACACACAGCGCACATATATGTAATGCAGACAGCTGTACAGATGGGTCAGCCTGGCCGGCCTCGGCCCCACATGGGTCTCTGAGGGCCTGGAGGCCCAGGCAGCTTCCGAATTGTTGGGGGGGGGGTGCACATAGGGCAGCCAGCTGCTCAGAGAGGCCCACAGTTCCAAGGGTAAGCGAGGGGCCCTCAACCACACTCTTTCTATGTAAGCTTCTTCCTCTTTGGGGAGCTAGCCTGGCTCTGCTTTCTGCACAAACCGCCCTCCAAGGGGAGCCTGGGTGACCGTGCCCAGGTGACCGTGCCTGGGTACCCACTGGGCGGCCTGGGCTGCTTGGGAGCCACCCAAGAAAGTGCAGCTGGCTGTGCGGGCCGGGCAGTGGGGAGAGAAGGAGGTGGGCGGGACCCGCTCAGCCTCCCAGGACCCCAGTGAGTGGCAGGGCCCAGCTCCCGCCCAGGGTCATGTGGCCTCAGCCTCCAGGTAGTTCTACAGCTTGTGCAAGGTGCTCTTGTCCAGGGAGAAGAGGGCAAAGTCGAAGATGGTGTTGGTGACACTAAAGTGGCAGCATCAGGTTTACGATCTGCTGCAGCACATTGCACTCCCGCAATGCCATCAGCCTCTGGTGCAGCTCCACCAGCTGGTTGGTGTAGGCCTTGTCGCAGGCACCCTTCTTGGGGATCTTCTAGGGCTTGCTGTCAGGGCTCCTTAGGCCCCAAGCCTTGCTGTTGGGCGAGGGCCGCTTCTAGGGGGTGGGGGCTCGAGGCCAGGCAGGCAGGAGTTGGCGCAGTTGTCCCTCTCGTTGTCACTGAAGCTCATCCTGGAATTCTGGCCTGGGTTCACCTTGACAGTGGCCTCCTCACCCGATGAAGAGTCGTCCTTGTCCAACACCTCAGACTGTAGGTCCTCCACCATGAAGTGCAGGGGTCCTTCACTGTGGTTCTGAGAAGGCCCAAAATCTGAGTCAGAGCTGGAGTCAGAGCTGGAGCTGGAGTTGGACGGCCTGGACTGGGCAGACTCGGACTTGAAGGAGGCCTCGTCCTCCGAGTTGGAGTCCTCCACCTCCAGGGCCTTCCGGGCCTCCCTGAGCTCGCTCTCCACCTTCACCTTCTCCAAGGGGCCGCTTTTGTCCTTGGCCAGCTTCTTGTCTGGGAAGGAGGAAGTCAAAGTTTGAGGCGAGGTGCCAGGGGCATTCCGGGACCCCTTCTAGCTGCTCTTCTGCTTTTTGGCGCTGGGCTTTGGTGAGTCCGCGGGGGCCGGCCGCTTGCTGAAAGCCTTGGGCAGGGCCGGGGACTGGGGCACCCCCTTGAGGGACATGCCATCTTGGGCTCCTTGAACGCGGCCTTGGGCGGCGGGGCCTTCTCCTCCTTGGGCAGCCGGCCCTCTCCCAGCTTGGGAGTGGCCTCCTTGGAGCTCTTGGCCTGTTCATGCTACAGCTCCTTGGAGGAGCTCTTGCTCTCTGAGTCCTTGTGGGGCTGGTTTTGGTGCTCCCTGGTCACCTTGTGCAGCTTGGAGGCATTGCTGCTCTATTTGTTGGTGTCCTTGGAGCTCTAGGATGGTTTGGTCTTCTTGGGGTCACAGAGGCAGAGAGTGGAATTGTGGGTAACATGGGGTAGTCGGGACTGGGCCTGGACACCGTTTCTGCTCCTTCGGGCATTACCATGACCCCGCCAGCCATGAGCAGCTTGTAGCGGAACTCGGTGGAGTGTTGTTGAAGGTGAGCTTCTCACAAAGCTGGTGGTTCACCAGCGTGTTGCCCTCCAGGTTCAGGAACAGGTCGTAGGTGAAGCAAACCTTCCTTGCCTCCTCGTTTTTGAAGTACACCTCAATGGGCATGATGAAGCCAGCGTAACCCGACTCCTCCACTTTGTAGGGGGGCTCCTTGTACACAAGCTTGGGCTTGGGGAAGCTGTCATGCAGCTGGAAAATCACCTTCTCCACGAAGTGCTGGATCTCGCACTGCTCAGGGCCGCGGACAAACACCATCCAGTCGTGGGTGAAGCCCTCCGTGGTGGGGCTTCTTGCACTGCTGAGCGCCGTGTCCCAGCTCTAACTTGACTTGCAGGGTGCACTGATTGTCCATGGCTGGCGCCCCGCCCCCAGACCTGCCTCTCTTGCAGTCTCTGCTGCTCAAAGCTGCCACCTTGCAGCCCTCATTGTCTGTCAGGCATCTCCACTGTAACCTCTTTTTTTTTTCTGGTACCGGGGATTGAACTCAGGTCCCTGCGCTTGCGAGGCAGGTGGCCGAACCACTGAGCTAAATTCCCAGCCCCAACCCTTTTTTTTTTTTTTTTTGAGACAGTGTCTCACTATGTAGTTCAGGCTGGCCTTGAGCTCACTATGTGGCCAGGCTGGCCTCAAACTTGCAGAGAGCCTCTTGCCTCAGCCTCCCAAGTGCTGGAATTACAGGCGTGCACCACTATTCTAGCAAATATAATTCACAGTGTTGTAGCTTTAGGTGGTGTAACAGAGTCAGACTGAGAAGAACTGAGCACACACCATGGAAGTTGGAGGCAGGCTTATTTTGCTAGTGGACTGATTGGGGACTTCTCTGCAAGGGATCAGTCCTGTCTGGGCAGTGAACAGGGTTTATATAGATTTGGGAAAAGAGGGGTGAGGATACAGTGGCAAGACACTTAACATTAGCTCATTGGTTGTGGTAGATACATTCAGCTTATACAGTTGGACAGAAAGGTACACTAGGATTCACCTTGTTTGCATATGGCGGAAAGCAGGGGTCACAGAAACTACTGAGAACAGGGCTGGGGATTTAGCTCAGTGGTGCCGCCATCTGCCTTGAAAGCACAAGGTCCTGAGTTTGATCCCCAGTACCAAAAAAAAAAATACAAAGAAACTACTGAGAACAAAGGACAGTGGAGGAAAACATGTCCAGGCAAGTCTGAGTGAGACCCTGACATGTTTTAGGTGTGAGAGGGATCAGAGCTAGGAAGAGCCTTTTGCTTGCTACCTGATTAGTTGCAGCACAGGATCCTTCTGGTCAAAAATAATTTCCCTGTTCACCACCACACCCAGATGTAAAGATTTTAATTTTAAACAGTTAAAGCCACACAGAGGTTACAGAGCTACCTCTTGCCATGAAATCTCTGGACTGTTTGTGGAGGGAGTCACCACAAGCAACCCTGACCAAACATCTGAGGCCTGGAAATTTTATGTGCATTGCAAATAGTATTTTTGGGCTCAATCCCTTAGATGGAATTATTACTATTGTTGTTATTATCAGGGATGGTGGTGGTGGTGCTGCTGGAGATTGAACCCAGGGCCTTGTACACACTAAGTGTCCCCTGCATTACTGAGCTATACCCCTAACCTCACTTGTTTTTCCAGATTCTTTTTAGCTGTAACATTAAAAAATATATATTAGCCACTTATTCCCTTACTAACTGAGGTAACTGTGTTTTCTTATTTATTTGAACCCTTTATTAAGTGACTGACAAATTTAAAAAAAAATTTTTAAATACAATTTTAGTTTTATTTGCACATAGTAACTATACATATTTATGGGTACAGTATGACATTTCAATACATGTATACCTATCATGACTGACAAATTTGAGGCAAATATTTTTTATAAATTTTTGGCATTTTCTCATTTTCTTTTAGTATAAAATATTTTTAAATTTTTTTTTGGCTTAAATTCTTTTATTGGTACATTTTAGGTATATAATACATTTACATTTATCATTGGGTACTTGTACATGATGTATCTTGGTTCTTATTTTTTCCCCATTCCCTGTCCTCCCTTCACCCCCTCCACTCTTCCCTATTTACAAACACTTTGTTTCCATTTTTTCCTTTTCTCATAATTTTTCCTTTCCCCTTC
>NW_004624823.1:6665798-6708669 GCF_000247695.1 Heterocephalus glaber | reverse complement strand
TTTGTTGGTAAATTTTTAATTATGTTTTCAATTTCACTCATTGTAATTGGGGTGTTTAGAATTTCTATATCTTCTTCATTTAACTTTGGCAATTTGTATGTATCTAGGAATCTGTCCATTTCTTCTGTGTTTTCCATCTTATTGGAGTACAGGTACTCAAAGTAGATATTGATGATCATCTGGATTTCTGCTGGATCTGTTGTGACTTCACCTTTTTCGTTCTTAGTTACATGGATTTGAGACTTTGCTTTCCTTTTTTATGATAAGGTTGGCTAAAGGTTTGTCGATTTTATTTATTCTTTCAAAAAACCAACTTTTTGATTCATTGATTTTTTTTTTGTCTCATTCTCTTAGTCTCCATTGCATTGATTTCTGCTCTGATCTTTTTTTTTTTTTCTGCTCTGATCTTTATAATTTCCTCTCTTGTACGAGCTTTGGGTTTGTCATGCTCTTCTTTTTCTAGCAGCTTGAGGTTCAGCATTAGGTTGTTAATTTGAGCTCTCTCTGTTTTCCTAATATGGGCATTCACTGCTATGAATTTCCCTCACAGAACTGCTTTCATTGTGTCCCATAGATTCCTGTATGTTGCACTGGCATTATCATTTACTTGTAGAATCTGTCTAATCTCTTCTTTAATTTCCTCTGTGACCCATTGGTTGTTCAGGAGGGTGTTATTCAATTTCCATGTGTTTGTGGGAGTTTTGCAGTTTCTTATGCTATTGATCTCCAATTTTATTTCACTATGGTCTGATAATATACAGGGGGAAGCTTCAGTTCTTTTACGTTTACTTAAACTTGTCCTATGAGCTAGCATGTGGTCTATTTTGGAGAAGGACCTGTGTGCAGCTGAAAAGAATGTATATTCTGATTTTGTGGGCTGGAACACTCTGTAAACATCTATTAAGTCCATTTGTTCAATAGCTTGGTTCAGTTCTAGAATTTTGTTGTTGACTTTTTGTGTAGATGATCTGTCTATTTGCGATAGTGGAGTACTGGGGTCCCCCACTACAATTGTATTAGTGCTTATTTGGCTTTTCATGTCCATTAATATTTGTTTTGTATAGCTGGGGGCATTTGTATTTGGTGCATATATATTTATGATTGTCATCTCTTCCTCTTGAATTGTTCCCTTCACAAGAATGTAGTGAACATCTTTGTCTCTCTTAATTAGTTTTGGTTTGAAATCTACTTTTTCTGCAAATAAGATTGCTACCCCTCTCCAGGGATTTAGCTCAGTGGTTTCGCTGCCTGCTACACAAGCACAAGGACCCAAGTTCGAGCCCCGGTACCAAAAAAGATTGCTACCCCTGCTTTTTTCCAGGTTCCTGTCATGTGGAGAACTGTTTTCCATCCTTTTACTTTCAGTCTATGAATTTCTTTTTGGGTTAGGTGTGCTTCTTTTTTTTGTTGTTTGTTTGGGGTTTTTTTTTGGTACCAGGGATCGAATTTGGGTCCTTGCGCTTGCGCAGCAGGCAGTGAAACCACTGAGCTAAATCCCTGGGCCTGGATTTTGCTTCTTAATCCATTCTGCCAGTCTATTTCTTTTGATTGGTGAATTGAGGCCATTAATATTGATCGTTATAATTGATAGATATTGACTCGTCCTTGTCATGATGTTTTACTGTTATTGGCTCTTTTATTTTTTTTTCCCCCCTTTTCCCTTTAGTTTCTTGCCTTGCCTGGTGGCTTCCCTCTGTTGGGCCTCATGGAGTTGTGACCTTCATTGTCTTTTTTAGGATATTGTTTAGAATTGTTTGGAGTGCTGGTTTGGTGCTCATGAAATTTCTTAGGTGTTCTTTGTTGTGGAAGTATCTAATTTCCCCATCGATTTTGATAATTTTGCAGGATACAACAGTCTAGGTTGGAAGTTATTTTCTTTTAGGGCTTGAAATCATTCCAGGCTCTCCTTGACTTGAGGGTTTGTGTTGAGAAGTCTGCTATGATTCTGATGGGCTTTCCTTTGTAGGTGATTTCTTTCTTTTCTCTAACTGCTTATAGGATTTTGTTCTTCTGTTGGATTTCTGGGATCTTGACTATTATATGTCTAGGTGTAGATTTTTTTTTATTATGGCTAGTTGGAGTTCTATATGCCTCACTTATCTGTATGTCCAATTCTCTACCTCTGTCTGGGAAGTTTTCTACTGTTATGTCTGTGAACAGTTTTTTAATGTCTATTATACTTTCTCCTGCTCTTTCGTGGACTCCTATCAGTCTTATGTTATTCTTCTTTGCATCATCTAGCAGCTGCTGGATTGATTTCTTTCTTTCTTTCTTTCCTTTTTTTTTTTTTTCTGAATTTATTTCTTGTGGACCCTTACTGTTTTTAAGAAATCTCTGTTTCCATAGTCATTATCCACAATCCTGTCTTCTATATCTGATATTCCATCTTCACATTCCCTTAATCTGCTGTGCATACTTTCAATGGAGTTTTTAATCTCCTGGATATCTGTTTGAGTCTGTTTCATGGATTTCTTTTCTTTCTTTCTTTCTTTCTTTCTTTCTTTCTTTCTTTCTTTCTTTCTCTGGTACCAGAGATCAAACTTGGGACCTTGCGCTTGCGAAGCAGGCGTCGGAACCACTGAGCTAAATCCCTGGCCCCCCATTTCTTTCTTATGTTGGGCAATCATGGTTTCCATTTCTTTCTTATGCTAGGCTTTTGTGGCTTCCAGCATGTTTCTGAACTCATCTATTTTTTTTATCTGTTTCTGCTCTAGAGCCTCTAATCATGTCTTTCACTCTGCTCACCATCTCTGTAGTTATCTGGGAAATTATTTGTTTTGAATTTTTCTAGAGCCTCATTCATCTGTTTTGTTACTTCCTGTGCTATCAGTTCAGGGTGTCCAGGTGGTTAATTATCAAACTTTTCCACCTCACTTCCTCCAGAATTTGCCTTTGGTGGGGTGGAAGTCTGAATTTGTGCCTTGCTTAAATGTCTTCTCATTTTTGTTTTGGTACTGTCCTTTGTTTAATTCCTGGGTTGATACTTCAAAATTACTTATTGTAAGTATCTTTGTTGCTTGTATTTAGAACCCTTATGGGACGATTGCTCTTCAGAGGTATCTTCCAGATATAGCTGGTCTTTAGGTTTTGAGTCTCTAATGACTCTGAGGCTACCTCATTTTCATTATACCTGGAAGGCAATCACAACACCGTAGCCCAAATGATACAATCAGCAACACCATAGCATCAAACACAGCTTAGAAAATGACAATTTGTGATAGTTATTAATCTATCTCCTTTAACTGTGTGAATTAAATCAAAATCGAGGACCAGCCCAACATATGTTTTAGTGAATAAACTCTTCAATATAGCAACTTTACCCTTTGGGATGGGGAGTTAGAAGGAGTTGGGGAGGGAGGGATAGATAGGTAGAAGGATAGGGAAAGGTTAGCAATGAGAACATGCAAACTCTAAGAAACTGTTGAAGATAAGAGGAAAAGACAGAATGAAAGTACAAAGATGAGAACAGAACAACCTAACACCAGTAGGGAGGCTAGAAACTGTATTTACTTTCCTTTAAAACTAATGACAATCAAGAGAAGGAAAAAGAGAAGAAAAGAAAAATAAAGAAGAAATCCGAATTAGGGCCAAACAGGAACAAAAAGGGAGATGAAGAACAAAGCGGGACAGTGAGAGAATGAGACTGAGAGAGAGAAAGAAGAGAAAAGAAAGAAAAAAGAAGAGAAAAATAAAAATTGAAAAGAGTAGAAAAAAATAAAAGCTAAAAATAAGAGAAAAAAATTTTCCAAATAAAAAATAAAAATGAAGGGCCTCCTTCAGGGTGTGTCTCTGCTGGCACAATAGACAACGTGGGCAGCAGTGTGCAGATATAAGTCAATGAGTCTCAGCAAGCCAGAAGCAGACCTGTAAGATTCAGGCAGATTTCTGGCTGCAAGTCCCAAGTTGAGCTCCCTATTCTCCTGCACAGTTGAACTCTGTAAGGTTCTATTGCAGGTTCCAGTTGGCCTTCCCCTGAAGATAGTCCAGGTTCCAATGAGAGGTGATGATCCCTCCAACTTACCAAGTAAGGTGGTCTGGTGTGCCTTTATTGCAGAGATTCTCTTCACTTTTCCAGTGGGCTTCAGTTTTCATCAAGGAGCCAGAGAGAGGCCCTCTCTCTGTTGTTGACTTCTGCTGTATCTTCTGGAGCTCAGGACAATGGCCTTTATGACCCCCTGTGCCTCTGTAGCGTGGAACCAGGTAGCAGCACAGCCAGGAGGCCAGAGGCATGTGTGTGTGGGGGGGGGGTGTTTAAGTTGGTCACTGTGGGCGGGGCACAGGGACCAAGATTTTTAAGTGTTAATACAGCCAAAAATAATTTCTTCCCTTTCAGGTCTTTAGTTGCTTTTTGTCTAAGAGTCATATATCCTTAGTGAAGAAAATTAGAATAACACTCTGGTTTTAGCCTTAAAAAGTCTTCGGCTATTCAGAATGGACATATATTTCCTTTTATTTTAATTTGTATGGTTTCATTTTAAATTATTTTCAATATTATTATTTAGTTTTTTGAGACAGGGTCTCACTATTAGCCCAGACTAGCTTTGAATTCTCTGAGTAGCCTCAAACTTGTGATCTTCCTCCCTCAAGTGTTGGGATTTCAGTATGACGCCCAGCCTGGCTAATTTTATATTCCTTTTTTTTTTCCTGTACCAGAGATAGAACTCAGGACCTTGGACTTGTGTCAGGTGTGGCTCCAAGGTCCCAAATCCCCAGCCCCTAATTTTATATTCTTTTTTTTTTTTTTTGGTACTGGGTATCAAACTTGGGACCTTGTGCTTGTGAGGCAAGTGTCAGAACCACTGAAGAGCTAAATCCCCGGCCCCTAATTTTATATTCTTTTTTTTTTTTTTTGGTACTGGGTATCAAACTTGGGACCTTGTGCTTGTGAGGCAAGTGTCAGAACCACTGAAGAGCTAAATCCCCGGCCCCTAATTTTATATTCTTAGCACTTTAATTGACCTGGTATTTATTTTGGTGGACTCTATGGCACATGTCAAAATTACCCCTTTGTAAATAGTTATCCACATACCATATCTTTCCAGCCCCATTAAGAAATAATCTTTGTGTTTCCCACCACATCTGTCAGCTATTGTTGTAATAATGCTGCATAACAAGCCAATCCCAAATGGAGAGGCATTCAGTAAACATGCACTTCCCACTTCTGCACCTGTAGGCAGGCTGAATTTTAGCTGAGCTCTGCTTGGCTAGCCTAGCTTCCAAGCTGTGAGTGAGACCAAGATCTCCTCCATGTGTTTTTAACCTTCCTTAGACCAGCAACTTCTGGAGGGATGGCCTCATGGCAAAAGGCACACACACAGTTGAAGTCCAACTACAACAGCACATATAAGTCCCCTGCTTGTATCACATCTGCTAACATTCCATTGGCCAATATGTCACAAGACCATGCCCATATGCAATGGTGTGGGGAAATATATTCCACCTCCATTAAAACAGTGCATGGTTAGGGCCAGGGATTTAGCTCAGTGGTTCCGGCGCCTGCTTTACAAGTGCAAGGTCCCAAGTTCAATCCCCGGTACCAAAAAAAAAAAGATAATTAAAACAGTGCATGGTTACATGGTGAAGGACACGTTACAGGTAAAGAGGAAGGGCTGAATGCCAAAATGCAATCTGTACAGCCATGGAGATAGCCTTTCAGGAAATGAGGTGGTGTGTTGATAAAGGCAGATCAGAGTCTAGAAAAGGACCATTCAGGGAAACATTCAGCTTGAATTTGCTCATGGGAGGAGGAAAGCAATAGCCAGGAGAAATATCTTAAAGATGTGAACAAGAAGCCAGGGGTGGTGGTGCACACCTGTAATCCCACACTCGGAGAGGCTAAGGCAGGAGGATTGCAAGTCTGAGCCCAGCCTAGGCAATTCAGTGAGACCCAGTCTCAAAATTAAATAAAAACAAAGAAACAGCTGGGGCTGTAGCTCAGTGTAAAGGCCCTGGGTTCACTCTTCAGTACTAGAGGTGGGGAGAGAGGAAGATATGAGCAGGAGGCACCAGTAGCATTCCCCTAAAGCTTCATATGTACACCCAGGGGAGTGGCACACACCTGTAATCCCAACTGCTCCGGAGGCTATGGCAGGAGTATCTCAAATTTGAGGCTAGCTTGGGCAATTTGGCAAGATTTTGTCTCAAATTTTTTTTAAAAGGGGCTAGGAGCTGGGTGTGGTGGCACACGCCTGTAATCCGAGCACTCTGGGAGGCTGAGGCAGGAGGATCACAAGTTTGAGCCCAGCCTAGGCAAATGTTTTTTCTAGGATAGGCTATTTATTTATTTATTTATTTATAGCCTAGGCAATTCAGCAATTTAGTGAGACCCTGTCTCAAAATAAAAAATAAAAGCTGGGAATGTAGCTCAGTGGGAAGGCCCTCTATTTAACACCACAAAAAAAGGGGGTGGTAGTTATGTGGCTTACTGGTAGAGTGCTTTTCTAGTATATGCGAGGCCCTGAGTTTAATCTCTGGTAGCAAAAAAAAAAAAAAAAAAAAGTCACATGTAAATAGCAAAATGTATAGAGAAATGCGTGGACACAGAACTTGTGTCCTTTAAGAAGTGTATTTGCTGAAAGCAAAGGAATGAAGTTGGGGCCTGAGGTTGGGAATAACAACTGTGGGTAGGAAGAGGAGGCCTCACCAAAATTAAAATAGTGCCAAGTATCTATGTTGGGGGCCCAGTAAGGCCTGAATGGTAGTGGCCCTGATTCACTAGGGCTGCTAGTTTTCTTCAACCCTGTCTGCCAGGAGGTGAGAGAAGAAAGGGATCGTCAGGTTGGTAGCAGCAGGTCTGGCAGTTGGCAGGCTGAGGCTGGAGGGACAAGGGGTGAGGAAGCTGACACCTGGTGAGGGGTTCAAGGGAGGGGACCCAGCTCCAGATTGGAAGGGAAGAGACAAGAGCAGGAGGGACTGAAAGGCTGCAAGAAAAACAGTTGAGGGCCAGAGCTAGAAGAACCTGTATCCTGGAAATGAAAGAGCCAGGGAAAAAGACATTGGAGTTAGGTTTCCAGAGGCAGATGGGTTCCAGGTGAATGTAGGATGTGACCAGGCAGGTGAATTACAGTGACAACCTTGAAGTCGAGGTCAGGAGCAAAGTTCAGATCACTCACACAAAATGCACACTGTTGAGCAGCAGCCCAACCTACTGAGTCTGCATCTCAACAGGGAGGGGTCAGGTGTCTGTTTCCCAAGCTCCCTAACCCTTGAGAACTGATGAGCTGCATTGTTGAATGGGCCAGGCTTGTTGGAGTTACTTGGCAGAAATAAGGCAGGAAGAGTAAAAATGGGCATCTAATTCCTCAGAGTCTGGGCTGGGTCAGTGCGTGGACTGATGAGGCAAAGGGGTGAGAAGTTTTTACATGCGCCAGGAAGAGCAGTCAAGCTAGTGCATCCATTTCCAAGCCAGAGCTATAACAAAGGCAGCTGAAGGTTTCTCCTCCAGAAGGCAGGACAGCGGGAGGGAGGGAAGGAGACAGAAAGCAGAGGACTGAACAGTCAAGATAGGGCAAGGTGAGAGCTCCCTGCAAAGGCAGATAATGTTAGGGATCTGCTTCCAATTCAGCCAGGGCTGCAGGGTAAATCTATAGCACAGCAGCTCAGAGGGACATCCCCAACAAGATGGAGAGCTTTGGTGGCAGCAACAGAGGAGGCAATGATCGGGTGGGAATGGGGTTGGGCTGAGCAGGGGCCATAGGATCCCAGCTCCCACTTCTGAGTTGGGTTAACTTTTCTAAACTGAACTGACTTATCCATTCTGGTCCAACAAGATGTCTCTTTTCTCTAATATTCAGACAGCTCCAACCATCACACCTTCACGGTCAATCCTGTCATCATCGTCATTGTCACTGTCATCATCATCTACATCATCAGTGATTTTCCGGGATGCCAGCCAAGTACCATGCATCCAGCTAGAGCCATGACATAAAGATGAAGTCGGGCTGTCCTAAGGGAACAGCCTGGCTGGCAAGTGGAATGGGGACAGATATGAGAACCCTCACCCCACCCCAGGAACCTGGAAGGGTGCTTGTCTTCTGTGAGTTAAGCTCTTAAAACCACCAGACCTGCATCATTAATGGGTCTCTCCGAGGAAGATCTCTCCTAAGAGTCGCAGAGGTGAACCTTAGCCTTGGAGGCACCCCCAAGTTGCTCCAGGGAGGAAGTCATGGCCAAAGACCCAGAAAGTGTGGGTGCCTCTGACTGGGCTCTCCTGCAGCTCTCCTGATGTCATTTGTTCTGACTACTAGCTCACAGTCTGGCCTCCCCCATAAGATTTGGCTTTCATACAACCCTCCTGCAGAGAGGGAGCCCACTGGTCAGGACAAGAGGGTTCCAGTCATTTGACAGTCATAGTCCTCAATGGCAGTAGACAAATTGTCATTCATTCATTCTTTGGTTCCATCACTCATTCATTCAGCAAATACTTAACTGAATATCTGCTGCAGGCCAGGCATTATACACACCAATAACTTCCTGGGGCTTACATTCCAGGGAGGGGGACAGGCAAGAATCGCAAAATACTGTAATGTCAGATTGTGAAAAGCACCTTGAAGGTGAAGGAAGTAATCAGAGTAATACAGCAGAGATGGAGTAATAAGGAGAGTGACGGGGCCAATAAAGACCTCCCACAGAGGGTAACATTTTTCTTTGTAGCTGGCCTTGAACTTCTAGGCCCAAGGGATCCTCCTACCTCAGTCTCCCAAGTAGGGCATTTTCTTTGATGTATACCTTACATATGGTAAGGTGCACACATCTTTAGGGTGCGGCTTGGTGAGCTTTTACATTTACATATACCAATTTCTTACCTCTATACTACAGATTTCAGCCCAGTAATTCCTTACTGTAAGGGCCTGTCCTGGGTATTGTAAGATGTTTAGCAGCATCCCTGGCTTCTGCCTACAAGATTCCAGTGGCAATCTTCCCTACCCAGTTGTGACAATTAAAATGTCTTTAGATAGCCAGGCGTGGCAGTACATGCCTGTAAACCTGGCTACATGGGCTAAGACAGAACATCACAAATTCAAACCTGGGCAATTTAGTGAAACCTTGTATCAAAAAGTTTAAAAAAATTTTTTAAAGGGCTGGAAGTGTAGCTCAGAGATAGAGCACTTGCCTAGCATAAGCAAGGTCCTGCAAACCCAGCACTGCAAAAAGAAAGGTCTCCAGGCACTGCCAGATGTCTCTTGGGAGGCAAAACAGTCCCCGCTGACAGCCCCTGGTGTATGCCACATAACCACTACTCAGCTCAAGTTTCCGGTTCTCATTTATTGGCATTTGAGCTCTTTAAAGAATTGGGGGAACTGTTCAAAGTGGAGAGAGCATGAGCGAAGGCCCTGAGGTAGGGAGGAGGTTGGCACATTTGAGGAACCATGTGGCTGATCTGTGGTGACAAGAGCAAGAATGGCATCTGAGGAGGTTAGAGACAGGCTGAAGCAGGGGCCTTGTGGGCTATGGTTAGGATCTGACATTTCCGAGAACGTTCATTAGGGGTTTATAGGTATCGAACATCGTGCCTGACACCAAAGAATGGAAGATGAATAAATTAAATTATAGTCTCTAAAGAAAGACAGTAAAGTCTTGAAGACTATAGACAAGATAGATATGTGAGTGAAGAGCTATGCTATGGGAAATGCATTGAATGATAGGACTAAGTACAAGACTCAGGGCCGATAGCTGGGCATGTGGTGGTACATGCCACGCACCCTCAATCCTGGTACTTGGGAAGCTGAGGCTGGAAGATTGTAAGTTCAAGGCCAGCCTGAAGTACATAGTGAGAGTCCATTTCAAAAAAACAAACAAAAAAACAAAGATGGCACATTGGGAGACAAGCTTAAGTCCATCTGGGGGTGGTGGGAAAGTTCAAGGAAAGCTTTCTTAAAGAGAGCGCTCCAGATCTGAATCTCTGCTGAACAAAAAATGAGGGGCACACCAGGCAGAAAGCACAGCACGTACAAAGGCATGGGGGAGTGAAACAATATGTTAGATTCTGGAGACTCTTTGTTAGGTACCATAGGATGTAAAGTGCAGGAAAGGGCTAGCTCATGAGCCACCAGTGGGCTGGGATAGAAGACTCCTATGGACGGGTGATGAAACAAAAGCAGATCAGGAGCAGACAGGGGAAGTCTTCCTGAACAGCCCAGGGTAGAGGAATGTGGCTCCCTGAGCCTGTAGGAGTCTCCTAAAACACCTCCCTCACTCCTTATCTCTAGCCCTGTCCTAACTCCATATATTTCATAAAAGGGATCTTGGGCTTATTAGCTGAAACCTTGTTGATGTTTGCATGTGGCTTGAGATTTAGGTTTCCCAGGCTCATTCCCAGGCCGCCATTCCCCGTTTCAGATTATAGGGCTGGCAATTTAATTTCTCCCTCTAATGCCTGTCTGGCACAGCCTTAGCTGCAGCAAGGCATGTTCACAATGCTCCACAATTCTTCACTTTGCATGTATAGACACAGACTTTGAGACACATACTCTCCTCCTGGTAGGGCATTCTTCAAATTAGCTATCAGTCTTCCGCTTACCAAAAGCCCAACTCCATAGGTCTCAACATACCAGGATCAGCACTTGTTCCTTAATGCCAGTCAAGAAGCCAAGCAGTGGTGAAGGGCAGGAAAGGGCCATGCTGGAAAGCACTGATAAAGGATTCAAGAGCTGTGGGGTTTTCTAGAAAAGGGGAACAAAGGCAAGAGCTGGAGGTTTGCATAGCTGGGGGCTTTGCATTACCAGCAACATAGGTAATTTCATTTTTTGAGTCAGGATCTTACTTTGTAGCTCAGACTGGCCTTGAACGTGCTGATGCTCCTGCCTCAGCCTCCCAAGCCTTGGGATTACAGGTATGTGCCACCACACCTGGCTGCATAGGCAGTCCTGGCCCAGTCAATGGTCTGGTTGATCCGGTACCTCAGAGGTGGTTCTGCAAGGTTCTGGGAGAGCCAACATTCTTTGAGGGGACAATTCATTTTCTCATGGAGGGATACTTACAAGGGGCAGCCTCAGTTCTTGTCACAGGGTAGTTGCTCCCACTTGAGTGGTGACCTTATCATGGGATAGTCCATGAGGCTCCACTTTTCCTGCAATCTTCGGTAACTGCAGATCTAGGACAGTAACTGGAGACCTCTAGGCATCATTCCAGGGAAGAAAACAAGAGTATTTCCTCACCTGCTTCCCTCCTCATGTACCCTGTGGATCTGGACATTGTAAAAACTGGCAAGTGTATGTCCCTGCAAGTCCTGAAAATTACACTTAGTTACTCTTATCTTGGTGTCTGCAGTCTCAAAGGGCCATGAGAGAGGCTCAGTAAGTTTAGGGCTAATGAATGTTGTATTACAGATACTCCTTACGTGATTAAATTCCCATGTGCAACGTGGAGCAGGGATCTGAGCCACAGCCGTAAGAGAACAAAGGAGGCAGATATAAAGCGAAGACAGAGATGCCAACCTTTGTCCTGCTTTTAGTTCCCCATTGGGCACCTACAGGCCTAGCCCTTCCTATGGCCCAACTGAAAAGCAGCCAAACCACAGGGAGGGGACAAGGCATAGGCTCTGTCCTCAAAATGATCTATGGAAAAACTCTGGGGATGTCTCAGTTTTCTGGATTAAACCCAGAATGAGGTGATTTACTATTCAGTTCGGGGACAGTTTAACACATCCCTAGGCTCTTTGGGGAGGGGGGATGGGCAGTGAAAGCTACATTGTACATAATGATCCTACAGTTGTAAACTCTGCACTCTGAGGACTCAATCTTTGGATCCAAATATCAAATCCTCCTTCAGCAGGAGAGAAAACAAGTCCGATTGGGGGTCGGCCTATCTAGCATCTCCCAGAGGAGCACAGGAAGCCAGGAAGAAAACAAGAGTACTTCCTCACCTGCTTCCCTGCCCACGTATCCTGGCAGAGCCATGTGAGCTCTACTGATTGCAGTGTTTCCTTCCGTTCCTGCCCTGGGCCAGGGCAAGGAGCCCATCAGGAGGCCACAGTACACAGAGGTGGGGAAATGCAGCTGGGCATGAATGAGGGCTCCTGTGTCCTAGGCCGCTCTGCCACTCCCCACATGACCTTGGCCAAGTCACTCCCCCAGGCTTCTGTGGTCCCTCTTCCCCTCAGGGCATGGATTAGAAGTCACCTGCTCAGGGAGGCCTTCTCCCACCTAAGCTGCTCGCTCTGTGCTCATCCATTGCCTCCTGATTGCTTCCCTTACAGCACCACAGTGTGTATGTGTTTCAATATAGGTGTAGATATTTTTGGTTTTGTTTGGTTATTTGGTTTGTCCCCCCGATTAGATCCTAGACTGTAGGCTCCAGCGACTGGAGAGACTGTGTGTTTTTAATCCTTCATCCTCGGAGCCTAGCAGACGTCTGACACTTAGGAGGAATTAGAAAATTAATTTAGTGAATGAAGAAATTAATGAATGGCAATTGACCCACATTTACTCCCAGATTCCTTCCAACTGAAAAGTTCAGGAGTCTGAGGCTTCTGTCCCAGGAGAATCATGGCAGGGCCTCTCCCGAGTTCCCTGGAGGGGGAAGGAGGCAGGGGCAGGAGGAGGACTTCTGTGCCTCTCCCAGGACTCAAGCGACTGTGCACTAGGACTAGCGCAGGTCCGAAGCCCTCTTCGCCCCGCTTCCCGACCTGTCAGTCGGGGGCGGAGCCAGGCCACCTCCAGCCGGTGGCGTTCGCTCGGGCAAGGCTGGCAATGGGGCGAGGCGGGGCCAGTACACCCCTCAGGTCCTGCTGCCACGCGCTCTCCGAGCCGGGCCCCCACCTCGCGTGTTCGCTTCAGGCCGGGACCGGCTGTCGCCTAGCAACGCCTGCCCCGCCCCCTCCCACCCGCTGGCCAACTGGCTCCCGCCCCCAGCATGGCCTGGCAGGGCTGGACGGCGCCCGGGCTGTGGGTCGCCGGCTGCGGGCTGCTGCTCCTCGCCTTCGTCCTGCTTCTGTGCCCCCGAAGCTGCCGAGCGCGGCGGGGCCTCCGCGGCCTGCTCATGACGCGCAGCCGGCGGCTGCTCTTCCGAATCGGGTTAGTGTCCGGGCTTCGGCAGGCTGGCGCGCTACCGGAGGGGACAGGGAGGGGGGCACAGGGTTGCACTGGATATCAGGACTGGACTGGGGCAGAGAGGTCCTGGTCAGAGCTGAGAGATGAGAAGACGGGCTGTAGAAGCCGCTGAGTTCTTTGGGACTGAGGGAGGAAAAGGAGTTGGAGGGCTGTATACACGGGAATTCGGGGAGCTGTCGAAGGGGGGCTGTACTATACAAGAGCCGGACTCGTGCTAGTCAGGGCTGGGGTCTGCAGGCCCGGCCCCTGTGGGCAAGTGCGGGGGCGGGGGGACGCCTCAGACCACATCTCTGGTACGAAAACAGCCCTCCCTCCGCATATCGCTGCCCAACCCTCCCCAACACCCACCATCTCCCCACCGTCTAGTTAGTTGGCTCTGTCCCAAGCACGAGCCCCAGCCCCTTTCCTTGTATCCTCTACCCTGGCACGGGAAACCCCAGGCTGTGAAATCTGATCCGACTAATGGCCCAACTCCCCAAGTTCACTGCCCTCCAGGGACTGCCCCCTGTAGACCCTCCCCTCCCTCTGCCCCTTCCAGCCTGGGCCCAGGCAGGGCTGACAACTCTTGCACTGCCTTGCCAGACAGGGGGAGGCAGGGAGAGGGCCAGGAGAGAGGTTTCTGATGACCCCTGTGCCCTTCCTAACTTCCAGGGGCCCCATGGGGCAGACCATTAAGCCCCAGTTTAACAATAGTGATGATGGGGCTGGGAATTGTAGGAGCCCTGGCCACAAGCCATGTTGCCAGAAGGGCCTAAGCCTGGGAATTTCCTGAGCTGCAGAGAACATACTGTGCCATTCAGCCACTTTTCCCTTCCCAGATCACCCCAGGGCTCCCCAGAGCTGCAGGCCTAGAATCTCACTCACACTCAGTCTGAGAACTAGAGATTTCTTAAAAGCCTACTGGGCTGAAAAAGGAATTATAGACAATGCTGCAACCAAGTTGTTATTGTTCTGCAAGTAGCATTAAAATAATGATATTTTAAAATATATTAATATATTTTTTGGTGGGTTGTTTTGCTTTGTTTTGTTTTGTTTGGGACAGAGCCTCGATATGTAGTTCAAGCTGGCTTTGAACTTACTGTGTAACCCAGACTGGCCTCAAACTCAGGCAATCCCCCTGCCTTAGCCTCCCAATTGCTGGGATTACAGGCATTTGCCACCAGGACTGACCTGGAATTTTTAAGAAAACATTTCTCCTCACAAAATTTGTAGGAATTTTATAGCCTTATTTGGGGAAGGAGTTTTAAATTTACTTTTACTTCCGAAATTGGTCAGTTTGCCAGGCCTGGTGGTGCACGCCTATAACCCCAGCACTTGGGAGGCTGAGGCAGAAGGATCACTGGGAGTTTGAGGCCCGCCTGGGCTACATCGTGAGTTCAAGGCCAGCCTGAATTACATAGTGAGACCCTGTCTCCAAAAAAAAAAAAAAAAAAGGAAAAAAAGAAAATGGCCTGAGGAAGTAGAAAATTGGAGTCTCCATAAGGAACTAGAATCAGAATTCCTGTGATCAGAATGCCCAAGATCACTATATTAGAATTGTGAGGGTTTGGGAATGTCTACAACCTGGGTCTGGGAGTTTCCAAATCCCTGAACTTGGAATTCTCAAGAGCTTCTTCAAAATTCACTATTTCTATAGTCTTTCCTTTGTTTGGATTTTAAGGTTGCTTTGGAATAAACTTCCCGAATTCATGGAGCAGAGGGTGTGCCTGGAATCAGAATTCCAGACCCTGCCCCTCTATAGTCTGGAAAACAATGAATCCAGTCCCTTGGGGGAGTGGCTGCTGGCCGCTGGCAGGGAGAGGGGATACTGGCAGGAAACTTGTGGAGAATGTGCAGGTGTTGTGGGGACTCCAGGCCAGCAGGTAAGATGGACAGGCAGGGGGAGCACATGTGCACTGCCCACCCCAAAGGTACTCTGGGAGAGCCACCAATAAAGGATTAGGGGCAGGGCAGGAAAGCAGACCCTGGAAACTAAACAGCAGCCAGGAGAGGAGCCATTGTTCTTGTTGTCATTAATATTGACGACAATTTCAGAAGAGGAGTGTTGGACAGTTTTAGAAAAGGCTTTCCTCAAACATCACCACTGTTGCTTTGGGATGGGAATCATTGGACCCAGCTGCCCGTGGATCTGGGCTGAGCTGAGGTTAGACACATGCATTTGGGGCTTGTGTGCCAGCTAAGCACATAGTAGTAGCATGAGGGGCACTGGACAGACAGCTTTGCTTCCTGTCTCCATGCATAGGAGCCATGTGACCTTGGACAGACACCTTTTGCGAACCTGGGTTGTTTGCATCTGTGAAATCGGGTGGTGATAGTACCCACTTCCCAGGCTCCTGCAGATAGTGCCTGGGGCCTGGCTCAAAGTGTGCGCTCAGGAAGCAGTGGCAGTTTCTCGTGCTATAGCCTGGGGTGGTCAGGAGAGGGGCATGTTGCATGGCCAGCTCCTGGAGCTTCCTTACATCCTTCACATCTGTCTTCTGAGTCTGTCATACCCACCGCCCAGCAGGAAATGCTGCATCCCTTCATGCATTCAGCAAACCCTAGCTGGCCTCGGTCAGGACTTGGGGGTCACAGGCAGGAGCAGGACGAGGTCACTGTTCCCGAGAGGCAGGGGAAAGGCACACATGAACGGATGTAAACAGGAGTCCAAACTGGCAGGAACGGGACCCAGTAGGCTTCCAGGAGCAGCAGAGCCTGGGATGGGGGGTGGTGGGTGGGACTCTCCCATGTGCGCCCCCACTTCGTGCCTCAGTTTCCCTTTTGCCCCTTTGCCTTCTTGGTAGTAGAAAGGCTAGCAGAACAGGGGCCCCAGGAGAGCCTCTGTCTGCACTTTTCTGTACCCCATTGCTACTACCCACCCTGGGCCAGCAGCTCCTCCCTGGCCTGGCCTCTGAAACCAACTGACTCTTTCTGCCTTTGTATCCCACGTGTTCTCTACAGAGCTGCCAGCGTGGAACTACTCAGATTTAAGTCAGAAACATGTCACTTCTCTGCTCAAAGCCCTCCAGTGCATCCTCATCCCTCTCAGGAAGCCAGAGTCCATTAGAAGAAAGGCTTAGTCCCTGTGCACCCAGCCCCCAGCCCAGTCGTACTGGCCACTCTGCTTTTCTTCAGATACCCCGGATGAGCCTGCCTCCCTCTCTGTCCCTTTTGTCACTTCCACTGAAACTTCTTCCCCCTTGCTACCTCCCTTCCTCTGGCTCCCTGAGTACAAACAGTAGGGCATCCACCTCTGCACTCTCCAATCCCTTCCCCACTTTATTATTCATAGTCCTTACACCATGAGACATACTGTGTATCAACAGGCCTCTGTTTATTGTTTTTCTCCTCCAACCAGAATATGGTCACATAGGGGAAGAAATGGTTTGCTACTCTAGCCTAGCTTCCAGAACAATGCCTGGTACCTACTTGGCCCTTAGTAAATATTTTTAAATACTTGGATGTCTCGGCCCAAGGGCCATGCCCTCCATGAAGCCAGCCCAGCCTCCTCAATCCCAGTTCATCTCTGTCCCCACATGGGCCCTGCAACCGTTTTCCCTCTTAGCACCTGCAGCATGTCTTCTTGCCTGATCCAGGCTCAGGTGGACACAGTCTGGCTCACTGGTGACTCCCACAGACCTGGCCCAGGGAGCTGGGCTAAATCCAGAGTACCTGGGATCAGGTGGAGAGAGAGAAGGGGAAATCCAAAGAAACAAACCAAAACCAAAACCAATCCTGAGGCTCATGGAGGGCAGGTGGCCTAGAAGGACAGAAATCAGCCCAGGCCTCAGGGCTAGGACTGAGCTCAGTGGAGGGATACCCCGCTGGCCTCTTAATGTCCCCCCAGTCCTGCCCAGGAGTCCTATAGATGTTCCTCCTACCTCTGTGCACATGGGCATACTCCAGAGAGGGCTGCGACATCTGAGGAGCTGTCCTGGGACGGGAGTGCAATGCAGGCCTCCTGTGCAGCAGCCTGCAGTGGGCATGGGGAAGTGACCTCGACCCCCCACTACCTGTCCTCAGTGCTGGCAGCTTCAGGAAACCCTCACCGCCTTGGGACTGTTCAGCTGTCTCATTGTTCCCTTAGTTTCAAGAGAGCACAACAGAGAGCTGCTATCTGTTGCTAAGGGGCTTGAGCAGACCCTGGTTTTGTTAGAACACTGTGTCCCGGTGGCCATCCAGGTCCCTCAGCCTGCAGACAGCCCATTCCAGATTTGGTGTCATTAACAGTGCCCTGTCTCTGGTTGGATTCAGAGCCTGGGTGAGCTGGGTCCTGGCTAGAAGGACCCCTGACCAGCATCTCACCGACCTGGGCTTGCTTGTTGGGTTGCAATGGAGTCTGCTGCCCACCCCCCGCCCCCTCAGGTCTGGTGCCAGGAGGGAGGCCAGGGAGGTGACCCTGCAAAGGGGGCTCTCAGGTCCTTCTGTTGGAGGCAGAGCTTCCTTTATGCTGCGCCCCTCTTGCCCCTGGCCCAGCTGGGACAGACACTTGGAAGCCCTGGGGCTCCTTTCAGTCCTGCTCAGATGGTAAAAGGCCAAGGGAGGAGGGGAAGAAGAAGAGCGCCCTTGTTTGTTTTCTGCTGCGTGCCAAGGAAGGGCCCGGGGCTGTGTCTCGCTGTCCTCAGCTGTCCCACACAGCCTCAGACACCAGAGAAGCTGCACTCTGGCTGTGGCTCAGTGGGGCAAGGAGTGAGAGTGCGCTGCGACCCCACAGTGGGGCCTGTGGGAAAGGCCCCGGGCAGCTGCAGTCTGCCCCAGGCTCCACCTGCCTCCTGCCTGGGCCCCAGAGGACCAACTAGAAAACCTTATTTTCTTTTTGGTGAGGTGACGGTGGGTAGTTCCGGCCCCAGAACTGCTGAATCAGAATCCAGAAAGGGAAGGGAGAGGAGAAGGTCAGAATCGCGTTGTTTAATCGGCACTCCAGGTCATTCTGATGCAGTGGTCAAGGCTCTCCTTGAGAAGCTCTGTCCTGGATCCCTGCTTGCTGACCGTGCCTGGAACCCCCACGGCAGAGTGTGAACCCTCTTTTGATCCCAGGGTGCTGTGAGTCATGTGAACTTGGTGGCGAAGGGCATTCAGTTTTACAAAAAGGGAAACTGAGGTATGGAGAGTCAGTTCTTCCCTTTTGCATCTAGTGCAGGGCCGGGGATTTAGCTCAGTGGCACCACACCTGCCTGGCAAGCGCAAGGTCCTGAGTTCGATTCCCAGTACCAAAAAAAATTTTCACCTTTTGTATCTAGTGCAGAAGAAAAGAAGCTGTGTATCTGGTGAGGGCTCAAGAAACCAGGGGCAGCCAGCCACGGTGGCACATGCCTGTAATCCTAGCTACTCAGGAGGCTGAGGCAGGAGGATCACATTTGAGGCCAACCTGGACAACTTAGCAAGACACTGTCTCAAAAATAAAAAGAGCTAAAAAATAAAATAAAATAAAATAAAATAAAAAGAGCTGAGCATGGGGGCACACACCTACAATCCCAGCACTTGGGAGGCTGAGGCAGGAGGATCTCCGCAAGGTGGAGGCCAGCTTGGGCTACATAGTGAGTTCAAGACCAGCCTGAACTACATAGCAAAACCTGTCTCAAACAAAACAAAATAAACACACATTCACACACATACAGATACACAACTTAAAATAAGATAAATAAAAAGGGATAAGGATCTACCCCCGTGGTAAAGCACCCCTAGGTTCAAACTGCAATACTGAAAGAAAGAAAGAGAGAGAGAGAAGAAACTGGGTCCCCTTACAGAGGCAGTGGCATCCCAGCCAGGTGGTGGCCCCTGGCAGTAGCGCACAGCCCTTCAGGGTACTCCTTCACTGCCACATTTTCCCTCCTAGTCCTCATTCCTTTTTCTTAAATCCCTGCATCATCTGGCTCCCGATGGAGAAGGTACCTATGGAACCATCCATCCTCCAAGCTCTAGGGCCGGGAATCACAGAACCTCGATTTGAAGGGGGCCTTCAAGAGTCCTTGACTCAGGGATCTTATCCCGAGAGCCCTCAGATCCCTGCCCCTCTGCGGCTGTGTGCCGAATGCTGCATATGTAATGAATTGGCCCCGGGAGAAATTACCAGACTCCCTGGAGGTCCAGAGGCCAGATCCTGTACAGGGTGTCCGGGTCACTGTAACCACCTGATGTATCATTTTCCCCAGAAAAGGCCCCCAAAGGAATCGGGGTGGCCCCAAAGTAGCTCAGACCCAGTCATCTCATCCTACCCTCTGATTTGGAGGTTGGGGAGGATCTTAGTGGTTGAGTGGACTCCAGGTCAGGCTGCGGGGGGTGACTCTGCCCCGCCAAGCAAGGCCCTTCCACCCTCCCTTTCCCTCGTCCATGCAGGGGAGGGACGGTGGCACCGCATCAGGCTTCTCTGGACAATGACCTGAAGTTATCAATAGGAGCATTTGGCGCGAGGCTTGTGCACAGGCTGAGAAAAGCTGTGGTGCCGTAATCGTTATTACAGATGAGGCAAGGAGCTCCAGATGGGGCTGTGACCTGCATGGGACACAGCAAGGGCTGGGGACCTGGCCGCAGACTCCCTGCCCTGTGCTCCTCCTGCCTGCTGATGCCCCTAGCACTTCTTCCTCCGGTCTCCCAACTCGGAGGCCCCGCTGCAGACGACAGGACAGGGAATGTTGGGATTCTGTCCCCAGTGATGCAGCACCACCTGTGCCCTTGGGTCTGGGTGACCTGCTTGGCACAGTACCTTGCATGCCCAGCTCTGCAGGAGCAGCAGGGAGAGGGGAGGGACTTGGGAAGCAGGTGGGTGAGGATGGGAGGGGAGAAGGGTGGAGAGGGTTTCAGTGGGCCAAGACACCCCCACGGGTTTCCTAGGATCTACCAGCCTCGGTGTGGCTGGGATCCACATTCTGGCTGGGTGACTATAACTCCTGCATGTCCAGCCCCTCCCAGCCTTTCTTGAGTGCCACTTGCTATGTTCTGCCAGTGCTGGGATCTCCAGGGGGGCTGCAGGGAGGCTTGAGGAGCCACGGGAGGAGCGGATGGAATTCAGCTGCCCTGGGCTGGGCAGTAATCATGTACCTGTGATCGAAGCCGATAGGTACAGGGCTCTGCCTTGGTGGCCCAGCTTGGAGGAGGGCAGACTCCAGGTGGAGTGGAGGAAGGGGCTGCTGCTGGCATTGTCAGGGGCTACAATGCCAAGAAGATGAGTGTTAGCTGAGCCCTGAGAGATGGTCAGGATTCCAGTAAGTAGAGAAGGAAACCCAGAGAGCAGAAAGAAGGATTTTCCTGGCAGAGAGAGCGGCCAGAGCCTGCAGGGTGGTTTTTAAATTTTAATAACAAGTTTAGACATTCAAAAGAGGCTAGACAATGTAAAAGCCCTCTGCCCAGTTTAAGAAATAAAACATCACAG
The DNA here is from genome assembly GCF_000247695.1 of Heterocephalus glaber. Next base: position 6,688,272 of record NW_004624823.1, on the reverse strand, counting down.
ATAGTGTGGAAGGCCTGTGCTCCTCCCACTCTGGCTACCTCCCTGCTGCAGGGAGCACTGTCTGCCCCAAGGTTGACCACCTTCAGCTGCCCTTATTATTTTTGTTTGTTTGTTTTTTGAGACAAAGTCTTGCTATGTAGCTTGGGCTGGCCTTCAGCTCATGATCCTCCTACCTCAGCCTGCTGGGGCATTAAAATAGGCCTGTGCCACCACACCTAGCAAATGCAATTTTTTTTTCAACAGTACTAGGGATGGAACCCAGGGCTTCATGCATGTTGGGCAAGTGCCCTACCACTGAGCCATATCTCTGGCCTTTATTTTACTATGTATGTCTATATACTGGAACAGTAGTGGGTGTGTGTGTGTGTGTGTGTGTGTGTGTGTGTGTGTGCTTGTTTGTTTTTGAGATAGGGTCTTGCTACATAGTTTAGGCTGGTCCTGAACTCACTATATAGACTTTCAGTGATCTTCCTGCCTCAGCCTCCCAAATGCTGGGATTATAAGCATGCACCACCACATCCAACTTTCGGAAGAGTAGATATTATGCTTTCTGCATGCTTCAGCATTTTAAATAAATGTCCAATTGTTTTCTCAGCAATGTGTCGTTTAGCTTAATGATATGTGTTTGAGCATAGTGCCTGTTGGGACCTGTTGTGTTAGATCATTTGTTTTGCTGGCTGTGTAGTTTTCCACAGTCTGAGTATGTCATGGTTTATTTATATATTTTGGTGTTAATGAACATTTAGGGGATTTCCATCCTTCCACTCTGGGAAGCACAGGGTTTTCCTTGGGCCAGACAGAACAGGAGAAAGCAATCTGGCTTTGGTTTCAGTTCACAGAAGGCCCGACTGCAAGTAAGACACTCATAAGCACTGGGAGCCACTGATGGCTGTTGAGCAAGGAGCAGGGCTCTGTTGAATGCAGTGTGTTGGGGCTGTAAATTTTTCCCAGTGCTTTACAATTTGGACTGGAGACAGGAGTCTCTCTCAAGGCCCGGGTGCAGGCTTTGAGGGCCTGTCCCTTGGGGAGCCCATGTGGGGAGCTGGAAGGCAGAACTGAGGAGTCCTGTGTGCGTGGCTTGCGTCAGGAAGGGGACCAAACAGGGATCCCAGCTGTGTGACCAGGAGGACAGCAATCCTTCCCCCAGAGAGACGGAGCAGGGGGAGCTGACCCTAGGACTGGGACACGGCCAGGGCCAACTGCACCAGCAGAGGACACAGGAGTGGAGCTCAGCAGCACAGTGAATCACTGCAAGCATCATCAGAGAAGCCTCAGGCCTCCGGAGAGGGCCCAGGACCCTGGGTCTTCTGCCCTGCTTTCCCTTTGCTCTGTCCTCCCTCACCTGTAGGCCACAGCCCTCCCAGTCCGCTTCTGCTCTTGATTCTTTCACAGCATCCTCTCCACAGTGCCCTGGCCAGCTGTCCCTGAAGCCAGATCATGTGCCAGCTTGCTGAGGACACACTCTCTGTCACCAGTGGCCTGGCCCCTGCCCACTTCACTGACCCCTGCTGAAGCACTCTCTGCCCCTCCAACCTGCAAGGGACTCGGAGGCCTCCCAACAATCCCTGGACCCTCCCATTCCTGCCTGCAGGGGCCTTGGTACCATACCACCCGGGACAGTGCACCTTGCAGGCTCCATCTCCACTTCCGACTTGCATCACCGTGGAGAGAAGAGCCTATCCCAGGCCACCCTGACCACAGTCAGTCTTCCCTTACAGCTACGCACCTCCATGCCAGCTCAAGTGAACTGGTAGTTTGCTGACTTTGTTTCTGGTTTGTTTGTTTGTTTGTTTCTGGTTTAATGTCTGTTCCCTCCGCCCTCTTTGCTGTAGCATAAGCTGCCCAAGGCAGGGACCCATCCTGCTGTCCCTACCATGTCCAGCGAGAACAATAAATATTTGCCAAACAAAATGAGCAAAAGAGAGGGGGCCGTGATAACACAGCCTTTTAGTGCATGGTTCCTGCCTGCATGGTCTTGCCCTTTAGGCAACAAAACCTAAGCACACATGTAAGCATCCAACAAGGCAGGCAAGGATATTTCTCAGTCCCTCCCAGAGGCAATGACCATGTGCTGGCAGTGGTGCAGACGCCTGGCTGGATTTGGGAAGGAAGCAGCAATTGCTAAACCCTTTTTACCACGCGGTGCTGACTGCGTGCTTTCCATGTTATCTCATTTTTTCCCTTATTACGCAGCCCACATCAGGGCATCGCCATGCTGTGGGTAAAGAACTTTATCTGTGAGACCCACGCCTCTGGCCCAGAGCACCAGGGCCCAGCCAGGCTGTGACAGAAGCCCAGACCATTTTGCTGCAGAGTCCTGCACTTAGCACAAGCTGATGAAGGAAGAAATGGAGGCAGGACAGGGCTTGGGCATGGCTGCAAAGTGGCATCTGGCATAGAGGAGGGGGTGGTTTTACTTCATTTTATTTTTTTTAACATTTCAGTTGGAAATAATTTCAGATTCAGCAAAATAGCACAAAAACTTCCCATATAACCCTGGCCCAGCTCTCCTGAAAGCTAACATTTTTCATAAGACGTTATCAAAAGCAACCAATTAACATCAATTCAAGACTATTCACTACTCCCAGACCTTATTCACACTTTGTCAACTGTCCCCTAATGTCCCTCTTCTGGTCTAGAATCAATCAAGGGTTCTGCATTGGATTTAGTCTTCTGGTCTCCCATCTGACAGTTGCTCAGCCTGTCATTCATGATGTTGACATATTTGGAGTGCCAGCCACATGTTTTGTAGAATGTCTTTCAACCTGGGTTTGTCTGAGGTTTTGAATAAATGGTTATGCATTTTTGGCACAGATACCACAGAGGTGAGGTGGCGCCCTCCACGGTGCCTCACACCGAGAAGCAAATGATGTCTATATATTGTTACTGCTGAAAGTCACTTTTATTTGTGGTGCTGCAGATGGAACCAAGGGCCTTGCATGTCCGGCACGCACTGTTCCGCTGAGCTGACTGGGGTCTTGAGATTAACTTTGATCACTGGTTTCAGGTGGAGTCAGCCAGGTTTCTCCACTGCTGACTAATTAGTATCTTGTGCAGGAGATACTTTGAGGCTATGCAAATACTCTCTTTCTCATTGAGCTCGGATGACTTACCCTGAGTGTCCAGGTGTTAGATTGTGCTCCTGCACGGTTAAAATTCGGTGTTATTTTTGTGTTCAGACCAGCATAAGAGAAGAGAAGCTCAGACTTCTCAGGAGGAAGCCTGGACCCAGAACAGAATCTAGGTGCCAGCAGAGATGCCAGGCCCTGGTTCCCCCTGCCCCATGATTGCTCCAAATGCCCTGGGCTTCTACCTTTAGGAGCTCAGCACCTTCTCAGCCTCAGGACCACAGGGTTAGCATTAGCAGCAGATGTTCTCTCCAGCCCAGGAAACAGGGCCTTTGCTAAGGGACCTTCAAGATGACTTGCAGCCTGATCAGTTGCCCGCTCCAGTGCAAGGGATGCCAGGAGGACAGCAACCCAGCCTATTTCAATCACTGCTCACCAGCACCAATGTACTCAGTCAACACTGGCTGGGGAATAAAACAGAAAGAATGTAGGCTGGGGATTTAGCTCAGTGGCACCATGCCTGCCTCGCAAGTGCAAGGTCCTGAGTTCCATCCCCGGTACCCGGGGTAAAAAGGGGAGGGGGAGAATGTGACTCTCTCAAGAGGGTAGAAATGTCTCTATTGTTTGACACCTGCCTCTCCTACCCCACAATCTGCTGTAGTCTGCCTCTCCTAGTACTGCAGATGATCAAATGGACACACCGAGTACACTTTGGAGCAGTTTTATAACCTTAAATTTCTGTTTATTTTTCATTTATTTTTTAATCAGTTTCCTCCTTTTTTTTGAATTTTCAAGTAGTGATATTTATGCTGATTGATTAAAAAAATAAATAAAACCAACCTAAGTGTCTAACAGTAAGGAATTTGAGGTGCGAAGGGGAGAATAATCTTACTGCTGAACTGCAGGATTATTTTAAAGTCTCTCTGCCCTCACCCCAGCACATTACATATTCATTTCCAAATAATAAGAAAATACAGGGCCGGGGATTTAGCTCAATGGTTTCACCACCTGCTGCACAAGCGCAAGGACCCGAGTTTGATCCCCGGTACCAAAAAAAAAAAAAAAAAAGAAGAAGAAGGAGAAGAAGGAGGAGAAGAAGAAGAAAACACAGAAAAGCAAAAAACCATTAAGAACCTACTGGCAGGGCCAGGGATTTAGCTCAGTGGTTTTGTCATCTGCTGCGCAAGCGCAAGGACCCAAGTTCGATCCCCGGTACCAAAAAATAAAAATTAAAAAAAAAACCCTCCTGGTATTTTCATCACTGAGAACTTCTCTTAATGGCTCAGTCTTTTCCATATAGATACATAGAAATATTTTATTTTTTGTAGTACTGGGGATTGAACTCAAGGCCTTCACACTGAGCTACATCCTCGGCCCTTTTTCTTTTCTTTTTTTGGTACCGGATATCGAACTCGGGTCCTTGTGCTTGCACAGCAGGCGGCGAAACCACTGAGCTAAATCCCCGGCCCCTCGGCCCTTTTTCGAGACAGGGTTTTGTGAAGTTGCCCAGGCTGGGCCAAACTTGTGATCCTCCTGCCTCAGCCTCCCAGAGTGCTGGGATTGCGGGCATGTGCCACCACCATGCCTGGCCCAAATATTTTATTTTTCTTAGATTCTGTGTGCTATTTGGAGATCTACTATATTTAATTATTGCATCTGTTTATGGATACTTAGGCTGCATCCAGTCTCCTCTTGCTGGCCATCCCTGTTGCGTCACAGCACACAAGGATTGAGCGTGTGCCCACCAGCACCTTGAGGGAGGTGATGGTTCCACTTCCCCTTCCTTCCTTCTGCTTGGCAAATCTTTCCCCAAACTGTCACACCGCCAGCCCCTTTACTTCTTGGACATGTCACCTCCTCTGATAGTCTTTCCTTTTCTTGTCTCAGCCTTCATTCTCTATCCTTGTTCCTGCTTTTAGCATGTTATGTGCATTGTCCTGTTTCTTTTACGAGACTAGAAGGGGACAGGGAATTTGCCTTGTCGTTGTTGCACAGGGCCTGGCCAACAGTCAGAGCTCAATAAACATTGCTGAAGAAATGAAAGTACAGATGACTGAAGCAGATTTGGAAAAAACAAAACAAAACAGAGGACCTGGGAACAATGGATGTAGCTGGATGTGGTGGCCCACTCCTGTAATCTCAGTACTGGGGAGGCTGAGGCAGGAGGATCACAAGGAGTTTGAGGCCAGCCTGGACTACATAGTGAGTTCAAGGCCAGCCTGAACTACATAACAAGACCTTGCCTCAAAAAAAAAAAAAAAAAAGGACATAAAGACTCATAAAGATGGCAGGCCTCCCCCAAAGTGTGCTGGAGTGGCCAACTGATAGAAGTATGTAGGCGTATGGGCACACAGAGCAAGGAGAGCCCAGACTTAACAGAACTAAGCCATTCTAGCATGGAAGCCTGCTGGTTATGGGCTAAACTGGAGACAAAATAGCTTAAGGAGAGGCTGCCCCTCCTCCCCTTTCCCCCTCCCACATACAGTGCATCCTGTAGAGATTTAGGGTCTGTCCTCTACCTCTACCTCAACTTTTTCATCATCCAAGATGCTTCCTCATTTCTTTTTTTGTTTTGTTTTGTTGTTTTAAAATTTTATTTTTGTTAGTGCATGTTTGCAGTATGTAGTAATCACTGCTCATGGGGCATTGGCATGCCCACCACACATCATCTTCAAGCTATCTTTTCCCTTTCCTTTCCCTTCCCTCCCTCCCTCCTCACTCCACTTCTTGGTCCCCTTCCCATTTGCAAAAGACCTACATCCCTGTTTCCTGCTATCCGACCTTCGCCTCCCTGTTTTCTGACTGGCTCTACATATAACCCTAAGCGCTGGCTGCCTCCTCCCCCGTCTCTAGCTCAGCCTCCGTTTCCCTTCTGTGAGGCAAGGGCCCAAGGCAGCTCCTTCCCATACCGACAGGATTGGCTGTGTCATTTGTAGAACCCATTGTAAAATGAGATTCAGACCCTCTTGTTCAAAAAAGCAAGAACAGAGTACCATCAAAGGTACTGAAAGGGGATACAGCTCAGGAGGCAGGAGGAACATGAGTCTGAGCCCAGCCTGGGTGACTTAGCAAGACCCTGTCTCAAAATAAAAAATAAAAAAGGACTGGGGATGTAGCACAGTGTGAAGGTCTTGAGTGCAATCCCCAGTAGCAAAGGAAAATAAAAAAGGAGGGAGAGGAAGGGAGGCAGGCAGGCAAGCAAAAGCCCAGACCTGCCCAAAGGAGGACTGAGTTGGGGGGGTGGGGCAGAATCCCCTCCTTACCTGGTCCTGAACCACTGTGACCAAACTCGACTCTGCCACCCACTGCCCCTCCTGCAGTGTTCGCCCCACCTCACTCCCACACATTTCCTCTGGGTGCTTGGCACTGGCTAAACATCTCTCCCTCCTGCGAATCGCCTGTTCAGGTTTCCCCTGACGGGGCAGCTCTGAGGGGTCTGTTCTCCAGCTCGTCCTGGGCACGGAGCAGGCATACACCAGGCTTGCAGTACGCGATGGTGGCGGCCTCGAGAGTGGGAAGCTAAGGCTTGGTCAAGGGACGGGGTTGGGGCTGACCTCCTCCTCGCCCTCCAGGTACAGCCTGTACACCCGCACCTGGCTCGGGTACCTCTTCTACCGGCAGCAGCTGCGCAGGGCTCGGAATCGCTACCCCAAAGGCCACTCTAAAGCCCAGCCCCGCCTCTTCAACGGTGAGCTCTGGACCCCTCACACCCTCCCTGCACACCCCTCCCCGACTCCCAAACCCCGCCCCTCGCCACTGCCGCAGCCCATCTCGGCCTCTGTCCCCCAGGAGTGAAGGTGCTTCCCATCCCCGTCCTCTCTGACAACTACAGCTACCTCATCATCGACACCCAGGCCCGGCTGGCTGTGGCTGTGGACCCTTCAGACCCTCGGGCTGTGCAGGTGAATGGAGTGGGCGTCACCCTTGTTTCAGAAGGTAGCCGAAGGGCTGATCCTGGTCCCTGTGCCCACCGCATGTGCCCCCTCCAAGTGTGCCACCGCGTTCACGCACACACACATAGACCTCCCAAACAGTATGGGGGAAGGTGTGTGTCCTGGGCATGGCAGGAAGACCGAGACAGGACGGGGGGGGGGCAGAGTCAGAGGGTGGGCTGCTGGCCGGGACTGTGATTTGAGTCAGTTTCCAGGTTGCCTCTTGCCTCACCCCCCATTGGACCCTCTTCCCCTCTGAGCTCTGTCAGTTCCTGGTCGCTGCCCTCTCCTGTGTGCATGTGAGTGTGTGTGTGTATGTGTGTGTGTGTGTGTGTGTCAGAGTGCCAGCCCATCCATGAGCCTCCCTCTCCTTCCCACCTCCCACCCTCTCCCTGCAGGCCTGGGCTAGGTCTCCCCAGTCACCCCCACCTTTCCAGCTCCATCCCCTCCTACTCCCTGCTCCCCCTTCATCTGCATGCACCCTGCCCAACTCTCTGCTTCTGTCTGCACCCTGCTTCCAGCTCAGCCCCTGTCTTCCCTGCAGGCTTCCATCGAGAAGGAGGGAGTCACCTTGGTTGCCATTCTCTGCACCCATAAGCACTGGTAAGGAGCGGGGTGGGGGTGACTGGGAGGGCAGACGATCTTCCAAGCCTCATTGTCCCAGCAGGGGCTGGTGCCAGGACTGAGCCCGGAGAGGACCAACTGAACTGGGCATCAGGAAGTCAGGATGGGTGGGACCCCCCTTCCACATGAAGTCCCTGTGGCACAGCAGAAGGGGCAGGAGAAGGGGCAGTTGCCTGGCTACTGAAGCCCCAAGGAGGCCAGGCTGTCATCAATACCTGCTGTGCACTGGTCATGGGCAAACCTTGTGATCTCTCCCACCAAGTCTACTAGGTCAGACAGCCCTGCACCACAGTTCTAAGTTACATTTAGGTGGCAAGTGGCAGAGGGTACAGGGGATGGGGGTGGTGTGCCAGGTAAGGGTGCCAGCGACCAAACCCACTGGGAAGAATTCATGGATGGTGACCGAGGCTGAGTCCACAAAGATCACTCAGCATTGGCCGAGTGGAGGTTATTGGGGTGAGGATGGCTTGCTATGGGGGTAACATTCTGGGGAAGAAAACAGCTTGAACTCAGGCTGGAGGTGCTGTGGATAAGAGGGAGGCCAAGGTACAGTTGCCCCTTACCCGTGAGTCTCCCTGCTTATCTCTGCCGTCCTGCAGGGACCACAGTGGAGGGAACCGTGACCTCAGCCGGCGGCACCGGGACTGTCGGGTGTACGGGAGCCCTCAGGATGGCATCCCCTACCTCACCCAGTGAGTCCCTGCCCAGGGATGGGATGGCCTTCAGCTAAGTATTTCAGGGCACCGGCAGCCAGGTCTTTGCTGATGCCTTTCCTTAGAGAGCCAGTCTGACCCCACGTGAAGGGGAGGGTTTGGATCTGAGACCCTGGGCATGGGTTTCTTGTCCCTGGCATAGAAACCCACCCTCCTGCAAGTTGCTCACTCCTTGGGCCTGGGGTGGGTGTGGAGATCAGCTGTTACTTCTCCCCCAGCCCCCTGTGTCATCAAGATGTGGTCAGCGTGGGACGACTCCAGATCCAGGCCCTGGCCACCCCAGGCCACACACAAGGCCATCTGGTCTACCTGTTAGATGGGGAGCCCTACAGGGGTCCCTCTTGCCTCTTCTCAGGAGACCTGCTCTTCCTCTCTGGCTGTGGTGAGTTTCCCCCAAAAGAGGGTAGTGGGGAGAGGAGGAAGGGATGGAGGCTGTGGCAGCTGAAGTCCCGTGACTCATATGGAAGCACTGGTTTCAGCACAGATTTCACCTTGGCAGTCACTCCCATCTGTGTCACCTGATTCTTGTTTTTACATCCTTAAGACTTCCCACCGAGTGGACAGAAGGAGCGGGCCCTGTAACTGAGCAAAGACAGGGCAGGGTGGGGAGTCCTTGTTTCCTCTGGGTGGTGCCTGGTCCCAGACAGTGACTGGTAGGACTAGGCATGGGGAGCTGAGGACCCTCAGGGAGAAGGAGACCCTGTGGGTTAAGGAGGATCCTGAGTCCCAGAGGACACCCAGGCAGAGCCACTGCATGGAAAAGAGCAGCTCTACACACCGGAGCTGGACCACTGGAGCTCAGCCTGAAAGCCCACAGTGCCTCCGCATTCAGACACCCGTGTGTCTGGCTTGCTCAGGGTGACCGCGTGGGCTCAGCTCCCAGTGTGAAGGAGGGAGTATGCCAGGGATGGGCAAGCAGGGGCACAGGTGAAGGGCTGGAAGCTGGCCAGAGGTGCCCGAGCTGGTCCCCATCCTTCTCCATGTGCCTTATGCCATCTTGAGTCATCCTTGCACCCTTCTCTCCCTCCCAGGCCGGACTTTTGAGGGTACTGCAGAGACCATGCTGAGTTCGCTAGACACTGTGCTGGGGCTGGGGGATGACACCCTGCTGTGGCCTGGTGAGGCTTCCTTCTCCCTTCTCCCCAGCCCCATACTCCACCTAACATCAGGCTCTCCCAGGCCCTCAAGTCCTTAGAGACGAGGCCAACACAGGTCCTGGCCCAGAGGGGCCGGGCTCCACCTCAAAGAGGCTCCCTTCTCAGGAGCACAGTGCTGGCTCTGGGAGCCTTTGCTTCTCATGCCACTGTCCCCATCAGCCAGCCAGCCAGCCAGCCAGCCAGCCAGCGGGAGCCTCATAGGAGCCCTGCAGGACTCGAAGCATCCTGGAGAGATGTCTAATTGCTCATAGCCAGATCCCGGGGCAGAAAGTAGTTTTACAGGAAATGCACTCTGCATGTACCCAATGCCTTGTAGTTTATAAAAACAGCAGAGGGGCTTTTGTTGTTATTTTTGTGATACTGGGGATCAAACCCAGGGTCTTGTGCATGCTGGGCAAGCATTCTACCACTGAGCCACACCCTTGGCCCCATGTCTTACAGTTTCTAGAAACAACTGTGATATCTGAGTTAATCGTTGGAACATGTATTCATTCATTCACCACACTCTCTAGGTGCACCTAACAGGTGTCAGGCTCTTCTCTAGACACTGGGAACACAGAGGTGACATCTATATCCAAATGCCTTATTTTTTTCTCCACTTGCCAAATTAGAAATCTGGCTTAGCTCTCTAGGATTTGACCAAAGTCAGGGCTAGCATGGTGGCCTCCTGGGTCCAGGTCCAACTGAACACCTCTGCCTCCCTGCCTCTGGCTGCCTTGAGCAGCAGCTAGAGAAGCAGCTCCAGGTGGTTGGGTTTCCCTGGAAGCTCTGCCCTCCTTCTTGGTTGTGAGCGTCCCTAGGCCTGGGCTGGGAGGTGGGGAGGACTTTCTCTGACCTCCCCGCTGATCTCTCTCTCTCGGCCCCGCCTCACCGCCCTATGGCTGTGGCTAGGTCATGAGTACGCAGAGGAGAACCTCGTCTTTGCGGGAGTGGTGGAGCCCGAGAACCTGGCCCGGGAGAGGAAGATGCAGTGGGTGCAGAGGCAGCGGATGGAGCGCAAGAGCACGGTGCGGGCCCGGGGGACTGGGGACTCATGGGCACTGGGCTCAGCCAGAACCACCTCTGCCCACCCAGGTCTGGGTACTTCCCAGAGCTCCATCTGCTCACGCCCACACTCCCAGACCCAGGAGGGTGGGGCTGGAGCCTGGACAGGCTTCCCTATGTTGGGTCCCTTTTCCAGCTGCTGTCTACCAACCCAATGCCTCTCTCCTGCAGTGCCCATCCACCCTGGGAGAGGAGCGCTCCTATAACCCCTTCCTGAGGACCCACTGTCTGGCACTGCAAGAGGCTCTAGGGCCTGGCCCAGGCCCCAAAGGGGATGATGGCTGTTCCCGGGCTCAGCTCTTGGAGGAGCTCCGCCGGCTCAAGGACATGCACAAGAGCAAATGAAGCCCCCAGCTCAGCCCAGCCCACCCCCATGGTGGGGAGGCTGCCCACCGCCCACCCCTCACCGTCCTTCTCATCGCCACGACCTCCACCTCCTTCATCAACACCCACTGGCATCATGTGCCCACCCTGGTCAGGGGGAGGGGAGGGACCAGGCGATGAGACCAAGAGGAAGGGAAGGGTGGTCAAAAGCTCAGAGACTCCACAGAGTGAGGCTGGGTCATCAAAGGTGAAAGGAAAGGACAGGCACTGTGACATCTCCAGACCCTGCTAACTTCAAGGGTCCCCTCCTCCCTTCCCCCACTTCTGGGACAGCAGCACAAACAGGGAGGCTGCTGTGAGTTCCCTGCCTGGAAGACCTCACTCTTGCTGCAGCCCTGCCACCCAGGGCAGCAGGCGCCATGCCAGGTTGAGTCCATTTTCCACCTTCCCCACCCACAGTTGGGGCCTACAGTGTGGTGCCTTGGGAAAGCAGTCACCGGCAGGGGGAGCCAGACAGGTGACTAAGACTCTGCCCCTCCTCCCCAAGTCTGCCCCACCCTGCCCTGCCAAGGCATTTTCAGACAGAGCCATTCCTAAGACCCCAAAGGGCTGGAATTCCGGCTCTGGCCAACCTCCACCTCTGTGGCTCCCCCGCAGCCTAGAAGGGGGCGTGTCCTGGTTGCCAAGGAAACCTCTGCCTCCCGCCGAGACCCAGACACTGGGATCTAGAGCCTGGCAGTCTCAAAGGCACCTGCAAACCCTACACATCTGACCTGAGCCTGCCCCACTGGCCTCTGCCCCTGCCCTGGGCCACAAGGGCCTCCTTCCCAGGGGAGAGAGAGCCACAGGCTGCCTTGGCTGATGCACTTTCCTCACTTTGGCCTTTGTTCTTAGGAATTTCTGCCTGCCTTCTTCTATCTTACTTAATCCCTCTTGTTTCATCCTTGACCTCTTTCCTCTTTGAGCTAGTGATTTATTTTTTAGCCCTGACTTCATTTGGCTCTTTGGAGTTTGCCAAGAACACTCATCCCCACGATTTCCTATTGCATCCGTGGCCCCATCCCGGCTGGAAGGAGGAGGTTCTGTGCAGCAGGCCCGGACCCTTCCACTCTGCTCACCCTTCCTCCAGCTCTGCTTCTCCTCTGGTCTCGGGTTCAGGTCCCTTTGGGGCCGCAGTGAAGAACCCTCAGTCCTCAGGCAGGCGCACATGGGTCAGCCGGAGCCTTCTCTTCCTGTGTCAAAGCCTTCCAAGATGGCCCTGTCCTCAGTTTCCCCTCTTCATCTGGCCTCTCCAGCCCCAGCCCCTGGAGCCCACTGTAGCAATACCACCAGACTAGTTAGTCTTCCCGCCCCGAGACACGCAGACTCTTGCCTCTGTGCCTTCGCTCATGCTGTTCCTCAGGCCGGAATGCCTTCCCTGCTCCTCTGCCTGGTCTGCCTGGCAAACACCCACTCATCTCTCCTGGCTCCTACCTAGGAAGGCACCCCCGCCTCTCCCCTCCAGGCTACCTCTGCACTTTGTAAATGCTTCTCTCTCTTGTGGCACTTATCACACATATTTTACTTGTTTACATTGTTTGTCTCCCCTTCTAGACTGTGAATCCTTAAGGGCATGGACTGTATCTTATGCATCTCTGTATTTCTGCTCCTAGCACGGTGCCTGGCACACAGTAGGCGCTCAATAAACGTTGAATGAATGAATGATTTAACCAAGGGCTGATCACTCAAGGGTTTGCCTTTCCTGCTGCAGAAGTGCAAACAGCAGAGAACCTTCTCACTGTTTACCTGAATTGGTTCCAGCTCCTGTACATAGCTTGGGGTTACTTGCACTTTAAGAGCTTTGGTTAGAAATGCCCTGAACACATTCCTCCCACTGCCCTGTGCATCTGTTCAGGGTTTACAGCTTGCTTTCTGCAGTGTTTTCCAAAGCAGAGCTGCACAGGTACACTGCTGGCCGAGGGGGTGGGGGCCATTGGGCATGGTCATAGCCCAGCATGAAGGACACTTCAAGGGCATGGCCTTGGCTCTAGCCTTTCTTTGACACCCCTGTAAAAAGAAAAGGCTAGATTCCAGGTCCACACTTTAACTGAGCACCTGGCTCTAGTTTTACAGTATTATTCTGTTTTTATTGTATCTATTTTGAGAGTTGATGTTTATGTTTGACAACACTTTTTAGTTCATGAAAATGATTAAAGATTTATTGAACTGGGAAAATATGAAGTAAAGATGACACTTGGCTATGGCAGAACTCCTGAAGCTGGCCCCATGTGGCTGGAGAGCAGGAAGTACTGGTTTAGTGCCCCACTTAAAATCCCTGGCCACAGTTCAGCTTCTCCTCCGAGGTTCGCTCTGAACCCCAGGCCAGAGACCTTGGCACTGGCCTCAGGGGCCTGAATAGGGGCTGTACCTGGCCTGGAGTTAGCGACAGACTGTGGCCTTCACCTTCCTGAGGAAGGGGGGCTTTGTGTGCTCTGTACTTTGTCCAGATCATGGCTGTCTTGGGTGGTTGAGCCCCAGGACCAGGCTCTGGACTATGTAGGTCACTCTGGGTATGCTCGGCTTTGAGGAGCATTTGGTGGCAGTTCTCTTGGCTGGTGAAGCACTTTCCTAGGGCCCCCCGACCATCTGTCCTGAATCATGGATAAGCATATGCCCCTCCTGGACTGGCACTGCACAGTAATGAACAAACCATGTGGTTTTGCTTGCAGGATAGTGGGTGTCCTCAACCTTAGAGGCCTAGGGTTTAGTCCCAGCTCTGTCATCCAGCATCTGAGTGGCCTTGAGCAAGTCACTTCCTTGTCCTGTTTTTTCATGTTCCAGTGGAGAGGAAAATAATGGGTCAGAACCCTTATAGGTGCAAGTGACAAATACACAACACAAAGTAGCTTAAACCAAAAGGAAAGTCTGTGAAATGGACAGCCTCCACACTGGTTGTGTAGACAACTGTGAAATTGAGAAGTAAGAAGTTATAACATGTGGCTTCAGGCATGGATGGATCCAGGGATACCTTCATTCATCTCTACTTTCTTCTGTATTGGTACCATTCTCTGTCAGGTTTTCTCCTTACCCTGGAAAGATGGTCTGTAGAAATTCCATCCCTGCAGGGTACCAGTTCTTCAAACCTAGCAGAACCTCCAATAGTTCCAGGATTTTCACTGGTCCTGGACTAGCATATGCCCAACTCTACACCAATCATAGCAGTTAAGGGAATGGACTTCTCTGATTGGCCAGTGTGGATCATATGACCTCACCTGGAAAGGCTGTGACAGTACCAACTGAACCACATTGAACTGAAAGTTGGGGGAGCGGTCAGCAAAGGTATGGGGTCCTGATACCAAAAAGGATGCAAGACAGCAAAATCAGAGGCTATTAGGAGGATCAGATGGGAAAAGACACATGAAGCCACTTTGAAAAATGCTACATCAGATTTCTGGCACTATAATTAATTATAGAGAAGAAGTGAAGGTGAACACATGACCTCAAATGTGTTTGTATAATACGTGTTTTAAAAATAACCAGCAAGCAGCTCATCTTTGCATTTTTCTTGCCCTGGATCACAGGCTATTTGTCTTTGAGGGTAGCAAAGGAGAAGGGAGGAGATTAAGTAGGCAGTCTTAAGCATTCCAGGGAAAAACAGAACAGAACAGTTGTAAAAATAAACATGGAAGCCCTGAGTGTGCATGTGTGCGTGAGCATGTGTGTATTGGGGGTGCTCTTAGTCCTTCAAATCCCTGCCCATAGATGGAGCCTTTTTGTTTGTTTGTTCTGCAGTACTGGGGAATGAACCCAGGACCTTTACATTGAGCTATACCCACATGCTCTCTTTATTTTTTGAGACCACCAAGTTGCCCAGGTGAGACCCGAACTTGCAATCCTCCTGCCTCAGCTTCCCTCAGTGCTAGGATTATAGGCATGCACCACCATGCCCAGCTAAGATGGAGCCTTTAAAAGCAGGTAGGAACCTGATTCTGATGGTTCATGAGCCCCAGACTCAGGCAAAAGGCAGGACCAGGTGGTAGAAAGGGAGAAGACAAAGCTGGACTGGTCCAGCTACAAAGGTCAACGCTGCCTCTGAATGACCACAGGTAACTCTGGACAGAGACTCAGTGTCACTGAGCCTCATTCTAAAATGGCCAGAACTAAAGATAGATACACAGTAGTTTTCAGTTAGAGATGGCAGCCTCTCATTCCTCTGACCATTATTAATAAACATGGGGCTAGGAAGATGGCAAAGTGGTGAGCAGCAGGGAAACAGCATCTCTGAGATTTGGTGTCCAGATGCTGGAATGTAGCAGTGTGAAGAAGAGAAGAAGGAGAAAAGTGGGTTCCCAGGACCTAGCAAGGATCTGAAGCAAGAATTGAAGACCATAAAGAAAGTGAAGAGACTTCAACAAAGAACAAGAAGGTAGCAAGCAGCACTTTTTCCCTGAGCCCTGACTCACTGTGAGGGAAAGGTGGCCTGACCCTGAAGATGCACAGTGACTACTGGAGACCCCAGAGGTCTCCATGGAGAAATGCATCAGTGGAATGGAGCAGTGGACACAGTGGACTGCAGTGGCTGGTGAGTTATTCAGATTCAGACGTCCCCCAGGAGAGGGCAATTGGCTGGTAATCATCTTGGTGAGGGCCTACCTGAACTCAGAACTCAGAGCAGCTGCAAGCTGCCTCCATTAGGGTGAGGTGGAACTGAGTTCAAGTTAGCAGGAGGTCAAGGAGCCACACGGGGTGTTTCAGGCTAAACAAAACAGGTTCCAGCCTCACAGCCAGAAACCAGCCTGAGCTTCAGAACTAAAGATGCAGGCTTGCTGGGATTATCCACTACCCTGCCATAAATCTATGGCTGGATTGTTGGGGATTAATCAACACAGATATGGACTCCGTCTGCCCACTTTGTCTACCAGTGGTAGCAGAGATGCCTTTAAGAGGAGGTTTTTTTCTTCTTATTTTCTTCTTTTCTGGTTTTGTTTCGTTTTTTGTCTTGATTGTTCTTGTTTTTATAGAAATGTGAACATTGTTTCTAGTGTTTTTGTTGTAGTAGTTCTCTGTTCTTGTTTTTATTTCTTCCTTCTCTCTTTCCCTCCTGTCTTCACCAGTTTCCCAAAGTTTGCCTAATATTCCTTTGTTCTCCAGCCTTGCTTCTAATTTCTTCCTCTTCTTCTATTTCTTAATTTTTTCCCCTAACCTTTTTAAAATTTTCTCCCCTGAGGGTAAAATTGCCATACTGAAGTCATATTTACCATTTACAATTTTCTGGTTTGTTTTAGATTTTGTTATATAACCACAAATCTAGTTCATATGGTTAAAGGTGGCAAATTAATAGTTATCACAGTTTGTCATTTTCTAGGCTGTATTTGATGCTATTGTTGTTGATTGTACTACTTTAGTCAAGGTGACCTAGTTGTTCTAATCAGTTGCTCTTCCTGGTATGCCAAAACTGAGATTACCTAAGGGTCATATAGGGCAGAGCCAAAGAACCAGGAGCTAGGTCAAGTAGGCAGCAACTTCTCATCTGCAATAAATTTAAGAGTTAGGATCTTGTAACAGACTCAAAACTCAAAATCTAGCTACACCTGGAAGATATCTCTGAGAAGCAGTCATTTCCTAAGGGTTCTAACTACTGACAATAAAGCCACTTGCCATAAATAATTTACAAGCATCAACCCAGGAATTAAACTTAAAAAAAAAAAAAAAATGAGATGACCCTTAAGCAAGATGCAGCCCTAGACTTTCAGCTCACCAAATGCAAACTCAGGGGGCATTGAGGTGGAACAATTAGAAACCCACCCACCTGGACTCTGAAGTGGTAAAAGCAGAAGTAACAAAGCAGATGAATGAGGCTATACAAAAAATCAAAGCAGAAATTGTTTCTCAGAAGACTACAGAGATGGTGACCATAATGAAAGATCTGGTTACTGACTCTAGAGCAGATACAGATTAAAAAATAGAGGAGCTTAGGAAAATGATGGAAACCATGAATGCCTACCACAGGAAACCAATGGAATCCATGAAACAGATTCAAACAGATATCCAGGAGATTAAAAATTCCACTGAAAGCACACACAGTAGGGTGATCCAATGTGAGGACAGAACATCAGATATAGAAGACAGGCTTGTGGTTAGCGATCATGAAAAGAAATATTTCTTAAAAATAGCAAGAGACTGTGAATAATCAATCCAACAGCTGCTAGATGATGTAAAGAAGAATAACATAAGCTTGATCAGAATCAATGAAAAAGCAAGAAATAGTGCAAATGACATAAAGAACCTGTTAACAGAAGTAATGGCAGAAAACTTCCCAAGCAGGGAAAAAGAATTGGACATACAGATAAGTGAGGCATATAGAACTCCAATTAGCCATGGTCAAAAAAATCCTCACCAAGACACATAATAGTCAAGATTCCCAAAATTCAACACAAGAAAAGAATAATAAAGGCTATAGAGAAAAGAAACAAATCACGTATAAAGGAAAGACCATCAGAATCACAGTAGACTTCTCAACATAAACCCTCAAGTCAAGGAAAGCTGGGAGTGAAGTGTGAAGCCCTGAAAGAAAACAACCTCCAACCCACATTCACGTACCCGACAAAACTATCTTTCAAAATTATAGAGAAATAAGGTACTTCCATGACAAAGAACACCTGAATAAATTCATGACCACAAAACCAGCACTTTGAAATACTCTAAAGGATATTCTAGAAAGAGACAAGGACTACAACTCCATGAACCCCATAGAATGAATTCCCAGGCAATGGAATCAATTAAACAGGGGAGGAAAAAAACGGAACCAATAACAGGAAAATAACATGACAAGAATAAGTCAATACATATCAGTTATCTTGTTTTGTTTTTGGTACCAGGGATGGAACTCAGGACCTCGCGCTTGCGAGGCAGGCGCGGGAACCCCTGAGCTAAATCCCCAGCCATACATATCAGTTATAATCATCAACATAAATGGTCTCAATTCACCAATCAAAAGAAACAGACTGACAAATGTTGGCAGGGCTGTGGGGGAAAAAGAACCTTTCTTCACTGTGATTGGCGTGTAGACTGGTGCAACCACTGTGGAAATCAGTGTGGAGATTTCTCAAAAAACTAAAACTAGAGGTTCCATTTGACCTAGCTATCCCCCTTCTTGGTATCTTCCTGAAAGAATTAAAAGCATTATACCACAGTGATATGCACACCCATGTTTATAGCAGTACAGTTTGTAAAAGCTAAATCTTGGAAATAGCCCAAATGCTCATCAACTGACAAATGGATAAAGAAGATGTAGGGGTTTTTTTTATATATAATAGAGTACTACTCTCCCATAAAGAAGGATAAGCTTGAGACATTTCTAGCTAAATAGATGCACCTTGAGACCACACTTTAAGTGAAATAAATTGGACACACATATTTAAAGACCACATCGTTTCTCTGGTGTGAGCAACCAAAAGTGTAAATAAGAACTAAAATGTATAATAGATATTGGGAAATGGGAAGAAAATGTTCGAATGAGAAGGGAAAGAGCCAGGGATGCAGCTCAGTGGTGCTGTGCCTGCCTGACAAGTGCAAGGTCCTGAGTTCCAACCCCAGTACCTAAAAAAAAAAAGAGAGAGAGAAAGAGAAGGGAAACAAGGAAGAGGGGAGGGGGAAAGGAAAGAAGGGACAAGGAAAAAAAAGAATAGAAGGAAAAAATGGAAACAAACTTTTGTAAATAAGGAGGGGAAGAGGGGTTAAAGGGAGGGAGGAGGAATGAGAAAAATAAGAAGCAAGATATATCACACACCGTACAAATTCCCTATGATGAATGTTATCATGTGTACCTAAAATGTGACAATAAATGTTAGCTTCAAAAAAAAAGAAACACTTCAAAGGAAGTGTTTTAAGAACAAAGACTCAAAGCCTGGGAATGGTGATGCTTTCCTATAATTCCAGCACTCTGGGAGGCTGAAGTGGGAGGATCACAAATTTGAGCCCAGCCACAGTAACTTAGCAAGTTGGAGAGACCCTATCTCAAAATTTTTCTTAAAAAATGTTTTTATGAGTTGTGGATCTAGCTCAGTATAAAGACTCTCAGTTTGTTTGTTTGCTTTTGGTACAGGGGATCGAACTCGGGTCCTTGCACTTTCGAGGCAGGCAGTGGAACCACTGGGCTAAATCCCCCGCCCAAGGCTCTCAGTTTGATTCCCAGAGATTGAGGTTGGGTGGGGGAACCAGTGATGCAGAGTTGTAATCCTATCTACTCAGGAGGCTCAGGCAAGACATAGCAACTTTTGAGGCCTGCCTTGTCAATCTAATGGACCAGTGAGATCTCATCTCAAAATAAAAAGGGCTGGGTATGTAGCTCAGTGGTAGAGAGCTTGCCTAGCTTTCAGGAGCCTCTGAGTTTGATCCCCAGCACTGGGGGATTGGGGGCAGGGCAGGACTCTGAAGCCCCCATCTAGGTCAGAGTCCACATTTCATTTATGGACTGGGTGCTCTTAGGCAAGTTACTTAACCTTTTTGTGCCCGATTTTCTAATCTGTCAAATGGGGAAGAGAATGGTAGCTACCTGAGAAGCTCAGTGTGAGGATGGACTTAGTTAATCCCTGCAGAGCTCAACATATAGCGAGCCCCGACAGAGCCAGCTGTCCACCTGTTTCTTATGTGCTTGGACTGGCTTTGGAGCATCACCGCACCCCTCCATAGATCTTTCCAGAGGGTTCAAAAATAGTAAACTTCTGCCTAGCATGCACAAGGCCCTGGGTTCAAGCCGAACCATTACAAATATTAAAAAATAAATAGCAGCCCAGATGTCAGTCTTTCTGAGAGCTATCTTGCCAAATTGTTTCCAACCATAGCAGCCAGCAGGAGATGGCCAGCACCAAGAAAGGGATTCTAGGGGGTGGGGGATAAGAGGTTGAGGAACAGGGGCTCCCAGAAGGTGAGGACCCTGGGGAGACAGGTAGGCAGTAGCCCTATGCAGCTAGAAGGGCCTGACCTACTAGTGGTAAGAAGATGGGGTGAATGCACCTCTGGGAAGAGGTTGAGGGGAACCAGCAGTCCAGGACAACAGCAGGGGAGGAGAGGGCAAAGGGAGAGGACAGCTTTGAGGACATTCCCCTTAAAGAACCTCTAGCTGGGTGTGGTGGTGGACACCTGTAATCCCAGCACTCAGTAGGCTAAGGCAGGAGGATCACAGAGAGTTTAAACCCAGCCTGGGTGGGCTACATAGTGAGTCCAAGGTCAGTCTGAAATACATAGAGACCCTGTCTCAATCCCCCACCTTGCCCAGAAAAGAGCATCTGGATTACAATTTACTACTTTTAAACTTTGTTCTAATCATCAAAATGATTCTGCCAAATTTTACATACTTCATATTATGACACCAATAGGGTTTGCCATTTCTTTTTTTAGATATTCCTTGAACCCTATATATTTTAATGAACAGTTTTACTGGGGTATGATTCACATAATGATATAGGAGACAGGGTGTGGCAAAGCTGGCTGGGGAAATGAGTGGGACCTGTCGATCACAAGATCCCAGGGCAATGCGAGGACCCCTTATGTGGAACTACTCGAAAGCTCCCAGCAGATGTGGATGGCATAAAAAGGACTGGCCATGACAGAAAGCCACTATCCTGAGTGACTCTGCAGGGTATCCTGTGCCATGTTTCTTTTTGTCTTTGTTCAGCCCAAGTTTGCTCTGCAGAGCTGGTTTCTTTCATACCCTTTTACCTCGCACTTTTCAAATAAACTTTTTGGCACCATTATTGGTTTGTCTCATCCAATTCTTTGTTCAAGTCAAGAAGAACCTGGAATACTTTTGATTGACAAGCCATTTCTAAAGGAACTACCCTATAAAAGTAACACAAAATTCATTCTTTTAAACCATTCAGTTCAGTGGTTTTTAGTACCTATAACTTTGTGGTCATCACCACAATCTAATTTTAGAATATTTCCCTTATCCTAAAAAGAAAGCCCATGCCCACCTGACGTCACTCCCTGCTTCCACACCCCATAGCACGCAACCACTAATGACTTTCTGTCCACAGATTTGCCTATTCTGGACAGTTAAGGTATATCTGAAATGGAGCCCCTAAAGTCTCAGGTGTTGCTCATTGAATACACCAGCAGCTTGGGAGCTTTTTGTGTGATTTCTTTGCCTGCAGATCTGGACCTACAGGCAAGCAACCATGTCAAAAGGACCTGCAGTTGGTATTGACCTTGGTACCACCTACTCCTGTGTGGGTATCTTCCAGCATGGAAAAGTGGAGATAATCATCAGTAATCAGGGAAAATGAACCACCCCAAGTTACATCGCTTTCACTGACACCAAATGACCGATTTGAGATAGGAGATGCTCCAAAAAATCAAGTTGAAATGAATTCCACCAAGTTTTTGATGCCAAGCATATGATTGGACGTAGATTTGATAATGCTGTTGTCCAGGCTGATATGAAGCATTGGCCCTTCATGGTGGTGAACGATGCAGGCAGGTCCAGGGTTCAAGCAGAATACAAAGGAGAGACAAAGAGCTTCTATCTAGAGGAGGTATCTTCTATGGTGCTGACAAAGATGAGGGAAATTGCAGAAGCTTATCTTTTTTTTTTTTTTTTTGTAGTGGGGATCGAACTCAGGACCTTGCACTTTTGAGGCAGATGCAGCACCACTGAGCTAAATCCCCAACCCCACAGAATCTTAGCTTGAGAAGACTGTTACCAGTGCTGTGGTTACTGTGCCAGCTTACTTTAATAACTCTCAGCATCAGGCTACCAAAGATGCTGGAACCATTGCTGGTCTTAATGTACTTAAAATTATCAATGAACCAAAAACTGCTGCTATTACTTCAGGCTTAGACAAAAAGGTTGAAGCTGAAAATGTGCTGGTTTTTTATTTAGGAGGTGGCACTTTTGATGTGTCAATCCTCACTATTGAAGATGGAATCTTCAAGGTGAAATCTATAGCTGGAGACACCCACTTAGGTGGAGAAGACTTTGACAACCAAATCATCAACCATTTTATTGCCAATTTCAAGTCCAAGAGTTGAATGCCGACCTGTCCCGTGGCACTATGGACCCTGTGGAGAAAGCTCTTTGAGATTCTAAACTGGACAAGTCACAAATCATGGTGGTGGGTGGTTCTATCTGTATCCCCAAGATCTAGAAGCTTCTACAAGACTTCTTCAATGGAAAGAATTGAATAAGAGATCAACCCTGATATGGCTGTTGCTTATGATACAACTGTTCAGGCAGCCATTCTGTCTGGAGACAAGTCTGAAAATGTTCAAGATTTGCTGCTCTTGGATATCATTCCTCTTTCTCTTGGTATTGAAAATGGTGGTGGAGTCATGACAGTCCTCATCAAGTGCAATACTACCATTCCTACCAAGAACATACAGACCTTCACTACCTACTCTGACAACCAGCCCCATGTGCTTATTCAGGTATATGAAGGTAAGTGTGCCATGACTAAGAATAACAACCTGCTTGGCAAGTTTGAACTCACAGGCATACCTCCTGCACCCCATGGTGTTCCTCAGATTGAAGTCACTTTTGATATTGATGCAATGGCATTCTCACTGTCTCTGCTGTTGACAAGAGAACAAGATTACCATCACTAATGACGTGGGCCATTTGAGCAAGGAGGACA
>NW_004624823.1:6653208-6664813 GCF_000247695.1 Heterocephalus glaber | reverse complement strand
GAAAAGAAAAGAAAAGAAAAAAGAAATGTCCATATCTTAGAGAAAAAAGAAATGTCCATTTCTTCTTCCTGGGACAAAGTACTTAAAGGAAGAGACTTAAAGGAGGAAAGGTTTATTTTGGCTCACTGTTTTAGTCAGTGGGTGGCTGGCTCCATGTATGCGTCACCATGTCCAGCTGAACATTTCATATAATTGGAATCATTCAATTTGTAGTCTTCTTTTTTAAAACTTCATCTAGATATTGAACCAGAGAACACTGAGTTATAATTCCCAGATTTTTTTCTTTTCTTTGTTGTTGTTATTTGTGTTTATATATGTATATATGTATGTATGTATGTATTTGGAGACAAGGTCTTGCTCTGTAGTTCAAGGCTGGTCTTGAGTTCACCATGCATCATAGGTTGGCCTCAAAATCATGATGATCCTCCTGCCTCAGCCTCCTGAGTGCTGGAATTACAGATGTGTTCCACCTCACCTGCCCATCTTTTTTATTTTTTATTTTGAGACAGGGCCTCACTAGGTTACCCCAGGCTGGTCTTGAAAATGTGATCCACCCGCCTCATCCTCCTCAATAGCTGGGATTACAGATATTTGCCACTGTGTAAGGTATAATATGTGTGGATTTATGTTTTCATTCCTCTTGGGAATATACTTGTGAGTGGAACTTCTAACTTTTTGAAGAACTCCCAAACTTTTTTCTAAAGCAACTATAAATGCTTGGTGTGGTGGTCCACACCAGTAATCCCAGCACTGGGAAGGCTGAGACAGTTCCCATTTGATACACCCTTTTTTAACCAGTAGTGAAGCCGTGAGGAAAATATTGTCTCATACAAGATCTCAGAGATATTGATGAGGCAGTGATACCTATTCACCCATTAAGAACAGACCTATATACCCTTTTAGCACATCTCAGGTGACACTAAATCGTTTTCTGTCCTTGATCTCAAAGACATCTTTTCTTTCTATCCCTGTAGGTCCTAGCTCTCAATATTTGTTCACATTTAAATGAGAAGATCCTCAAATAGGACTTCTCCAACAGTCTTCTTAGACTGTCTTGCCTCAGGGCTTTAGGATAGTTTCTACTTGTTTACAAGGAATTTAGCTCAAGGCCCGAGAGAACTAAACTTCAGAAGGGGATGCCTATTACAATACATAGATGACCTCCTCATTTATAGCCCCACTAAGATGCGCTGATATGAACACCACTGAGACTAAATTTTCTAACAAATTGGGGTTATAAGGTGTCCCAACAAAAGGCCCAGATTTCTCAATGAAAGGTGACTTAGCTAAGATTTATTTTTTTTTTTTTTTTTTTTTTTTTTTTGGTACCAGGGATCGAACTCGGGTCCTTGCGCTTGCTCAGCAGGCAGCGAAACCACTGAGCTAAATCCCCGGCCCTGCTAAGATACATCTTAACTCCAAGACAAAGACTACTGTCCTCAAAGAGAACAGAGGCAGTCTGCCACCTGGGTCCTCCAGAGTCCAAACAACTACTAAAGGCTTTCTTGAAAACATCAGGCTTCTGCCATAAATAAATACCCCACTTCAGAGTAATAGCCACAACACTATATGAGACAGCTCCAAAGACCAAAAACCAAATCCCTAAAATAGACAATAGCTGCTCAAGAAGCTTTTAAAGCCTTAAAACAGGCCTTAGTGCAGGCCCTAGCATTAGGAATCCCAAATCTAACTAATCCTTTTTCTCTCTTTGTGGCTGGGAGACAAAGAGTAGCCATAAGAATACTAACTCAATGTCTAGGCAGAAATAAAACAAAAATTAAAACCTGACCAGTTACTTAACTTTCCAAAGAACTAGATAGAGTATCACAGGGCTGGCCTAGCTGCCTATGAACTATAGCATTCTTAGTCCAGGAAGCTTCTAAGATTACTTTAAGACAAAAACTCCTAGTTCTAACTCCATATCAAGTTAAGGCTCTATTAACTGAAGAGACACTTGTGGATGACTGGGGAAAGCCTCACTAAATATCAGTGTTCATTAAAAATTCAGATGTAGGGCCAGGGATTTAACTTAGTGGTCCTGCCACCTGCCTCTCAAGTGCAAGGTCCTGAGTTCGATCCCAGTACCAAAAAAAAAATCATATATTTCTCTTCAGTCTTACCCTGTCCTAAACCCAGCCACAATCTTCCCAACCAACCCATAGATAAAACAAGTATAAACAAACATGGCCCAAAATTATACTAGCCGTCCTGATCTTAGGGACCAGCCATTAGGCCATATGACACATGGTTCATTAATGACATCAATTTCATAAAAGAGGACTTTAAGAAGACAGGTTATGCCATAGTTAGCCCCACCCAGGTCATTAAAGCAAAAAGACTTCCCCCTAGGACTTCTACCCAGAAGACAAAACTTGTTGCCCTTACCTTGCCTAGGGGAAGAGGGTATATATATATTTATAGAGTATATGTAATGTATGGAACTTTTTATTTTTGGTACCGGGGATCGAACTCAGGTCCTTGCACTTGCGCAGCAGGAGGTGAAACCACTGAGCTAAATCCCCAGCCCTGAGTATATGTAAAGTATATACTGACTCCAGATATGCCTTTCTGGTTCTACATGCATACGCAGTCATTTAGAAAGAAAAAAGACTTTTGACCAGTCACCAGTCTCCAATCAAACATAGACCAGAGATCTTCAGCCTCCTCGAGATAGTAAATCCCCCACAAGAGAAAATAGTTATCCACTACAAGGGACATCCAGCTTTCACAGACCCTGTCTCCCAGGGCAATTCTAAGTCAGACTTCTCTGCCAAAAAGGCCACTCTCTAATATAGTTCTAGCCCATTAACAGCACTCTACCCATAACCCCTTTCCAAGATTGTGACTTAGAACCAAGATATTGTACCAAAGAGCTTCAAATAATTCATAATGAGGAAAAAACTAAAAAAGGTCAATGGTGATATATAAGACCCTGACTGTTCTTGCCACAAGTATCATAGTCATTAAGTCCCTACATAAAGCCTTCCACCTAGGGCAAAATACCACCACAACTATAACACATAAACTCTTTTTTTTTAATTAAGTACTTTCTTTTTTACTGGACACAATGGGCTTCTTCACTCAACCTTTACCACACAGCATATATTGGTAATAAGCCAAAAGCATGCAAGGGCTGGGGATTTAGCTCAGTGGTTCCGGCGCCTGCCTTGCAAGCGCAAGGTCCCAAGTTCAATCCCTGGTACCAAAAAAACAAACAAACAAAAGCATGCAAAGAAGCCAATAGTTCCTGTAAAAGGAAAGAAAATCAAAACCGTTATCATGGTATAATTGAAGTACAGAATTGTATTTGCTGTTCCTGTTATCTGCAGCCTTAGAAAGAAGTAATGAATAGTGTATATTAAGAAATACACTGCAGTGAAACTGCTAGTGAGGAATGAATGCCATTGCCAATGGTAACCATAGGTGGAAATAACAAAGAAGCATAGATGCGTCAGAACATGTAATAACCAAAATGATAAATACCAGAAACAGAAAGCCAAACATGTAATACATCTGGTGTGATTAAATGCTCTTCAGAATGAAGAAAAGCTGTATAAAGATGCAGCTGAATTACAAAATCCCTGATATGATAATACCAGGCAAGGGCTTTGTGTAAAAAGACTGCTCAGGAATCTGACATGGAATCTGATTGGCTCAAACTTGGTTTTCAATGGCATTCTTCCTAAAACCAAAGTATGCACCAATAAGTGTCAAAGGCACAGATATGCAGAACCAAAGAGCCAGTATGGCAACCAGTGTGCCAAAGGAAATAGCCATTGATCCTTCTCCCCAGATGATTAGATTTATTACAGAGAAGTCAGCTGGGCCAGGGATTCAGCTCAGTGGTTTCGCCGCCTGCTGTGCAAGTGCAAGGACTCGAGTTTGAACCCCTGTACCAAAAAAAAAAAAAAAAAGGAACAAAGAAGTCAGCAAACACCATCCCAGGACAAAAAAATGATGTCAATAAAACATTTTTTTCCACTTCTCACCTCCAAAACACACAGAATCTGGCAGCAATGTAGCCTGCAGGAGTGCCAGACAGCACCCACAGGACCACAGCGTACATCATCAGTCCCCCTCAGTTGGCAGGGGACAAAAACCTCAGGCAGGCAAAAAATAGAATCACAAAAGTCGTAATTAAAATCTGTATCACAGATCTTAGCAAGACTGACAGAAGCATCCCTTTTCTTGGAGGACAAAATATGTCACCATGAAATAGTTTCCAGCCAAATTCTTTCTGGGCATCCTCTATAGAATCCATCTGATTGTTTTTGGCAATATCTTTATGCAGTGTCTGCATCATAATCATAGCCACCATTCCAGATAAGAAGATAACCATAATGAGAGAATTCATTATGCTAAACCACTGAATGTGGGTGTGAGACACAGACTCCAGAATATGGTTCCATTTAGATGCCCATCTGATATTTTTGTGTCTCTGGAAACTTATAGACTAAATATAGTCAATTTTGATCTCCCCAGAGGCCTTCTTACTTATAACAATGGGAGGCCCGGACCAGTCTGGTTTATTTATATAAGTATGTTTGAAGCTTTTTGGTTCAAGTTTAGCAGCCATTAATCTTGCTCCTATGGGCCCTGTCTCAACAACATGATAGTATATTTTGATGTCAACATGGTTGAAGATGTAAAATTATCTCTCTCATGGAATTCTGAATTAATAACACAGGCATCTTTTGCATGGCCTTTATCTATAATGCAACAGCCAATAGGAAATCCAGAACTGCAGAACTTCTGACCATTTTCAGTATCATAACATCAAGTGACAGGCATATTATCCACAATCCAATGATGTTGATAATTCAGTAACATGCTTTTTTCAAGAAATTGAACTTTTGTTTGTCTTCAGGTTTCTCTGTAAGATATGTCTTCATACAAACAAACTTACAGGTTTCCTCTTTATTAAACATAAACTTATATGGTGAAGGTTCAATTCTTCCTCCAAATAATACTTGACCAAGATTTTTAGACGGACATTTTCCTTTTGACGCTTGGCAACAATCAAACATTGTTTATTCATAAGGAAGAACAGATTCCACCAAGTCAAGGCTGTTCACAAATAGTTCTATTTCAGCCTTGCACTAGTCACTCTCCTTTTCTTCTTTGCAGAAGTTGACCAGTGCCAGGCCTGGCAAGTAGATGGTGCTTCCCTAGCACAGGCCTGGGACTGCCCCCAGCAGGAGCAGTGACAGCAGTAACGGCTGTGGCCCTGTGGCCCTGGAGATGACACTGGCAGCCTGGCGCTCATGAAGGCTGCTTTGGGAAAAGAGCAACCAAGCCTAGGGGGTGTAGAAGGGAGAAGGGGCAGGGAGGCTCAGAGACTACAGGAGGCCTCTGGAGGTGAGAGAGCCCAGCCCCACAACAGCTTAGTTCCAGAAGTGCCTAACACATAAACTCTTTATGGGCCTAAAATCCATAATGTTATAACCAAGGTCTATAAGACATATCCTGTCTGTGCCTGCCATATCCCACTGACTCATCCTCCCTCATTACCTAGGAAGGCATGGGTCTTCCTCCTGACAAATAGATTTCACTCATATGCCTAAATATAAGGGATATTCACACCTCCTAGTATACATTAACACTTTTACTGAGTAGATAAAGGCCTTCCCTACCAGGTCAAATCAGGCTCTAGAGGTAATAAAAGTTCTCCTTAAAAAAATAATCTCTAAAAAATAATAATAATATTAATAATAATCTCTAGGTTTAGACTGCCTAGGTCTATCCAGAGTGATAATAGACCCACTTTCACCTCCCAGATCATACAAGGAGTTACCAAGGCACTAAAAATAAATATTATCTCCAAACTGCATAGACATCCCAATCATCAGGAAAGACTGAAAAAGCCAATCAAACCCTCAAACAGGACTTAGCCAAGCTATGTCAAAAAACCCACTGTAAGTAGCTAGATCTACTTCCAATTGCCTTAATGAGACTTTGGATAGCCCCCAAGTCCCAATTTAATCTCAGTCCATTTCAGATATGTTATGAGATGACCTTTGTAGCATCTAATCTACTCAATGACACTAAAACCTCCCAACTCCTTCATCATGTTATTATAGATAGCTAAGGTAGGCAGAAATATTATAGGCAGTTAGACAGGGCTAGACCCTCAAGAAAGTCATGAAAAAAGTAAAAACACATTACAACTGTGGCCAAAGGCACATCTGTTTGAGGCCAGGCCTCAAGATAAGTGGTAACACCTGGTCTAATGAAGTCTAGATAGACATCAGTCACCTTGGTGAATGATCAAAACCCTTGAACTCATCCATTCCTGAAAAGTTCTTTGTTCCCTCCATGTACACTTGCTACGTGACTTGCTTCCTCATTGGATCAATGTTACCTAAGCAATTATACTTATAATCGTATTGGTTGATCATAGGTATAACCCATGTTATACCCATGTGGTTGTACTCTATAAAAATTCCCCTAAAAAGTGAGGTCCTCAGCAACCCACTTTCAGGCCCCCTCTGCCTCTCAGGAGCTGTATCTTTCCCTCTCAATAAATATTTCCTACTCTTAATCTCCATTGTTCCTTAGAATTCGTTCTTCAATTTTGGGGAACACAAACTCAGTGTGTCTGACATCTAATAGGTTGGGAATTATAATATTTTCCCTATATCATTTCCTATATCATATTTGGAGATATCACCAAGATAATTGGACAGAGTTAAGAGTTTGGTTTTGTTTCATGTATTCTAGATTGTGACTTAGGTAATCAAAAATTATCATTTTTGTTTATCAATTCCTTATGCCTTTAATTCTTATGCCTTGTCTCTTTTATGCATTGTCTTTTGTTTAAAATGATGGTAAATTTCAATTGAGGACATGGGAAGATTATGATGGGGTTTTTTTGTTTTGTTTTGTTTTATTTTGTTTTGTTTTTGTACTGGGAATCAAACTCAGGACCTCTCACTTCCCAGGCAGGTGCTGTGCCACTGATATACATCCCTGGCCCAGTTATGATGTCTCTTTGATGGGGTATTTTATTCTTGTTTTGTATATGTTGTATTTGGACTTGGTTGCTGAACTTACTAGTGTTCCTTGTTTGACCTATTCAAATGTTGTGGTTTGTTATCTTAGGCAGCAGCTCTAGGTAAAAGTAATGTTAGATTGTCTCCTAGTGAACTTTGATATGAAATGCCACAAAATGGATCTTTTTGTGAAATCTAGTTCAGATTTAAAAAATATGCATGCCTATTAATAAATCATGGGACCCCATCTGACAGTTAAAAGGCAATAATAGGTTGGCAGCCATTCTTAAGACTTGTGGGACAGGTTTCACTGTGACAAACTGGCTCAAATCACCCTTCTATCCCCTAAAGGGAATATTTACTTTTTTTTTGGTACCAGGGATCAAACTTGTGTCCTTGCACTTACGCAGCAGGTGTCAAAACCAGTGAGCTAAATCCCTGGCCCCTCCTAAAGGGAACATTGAGCCTATTCTGCCTCAGTTTCCTTTCTGGTCTGACCTGCTGGTGAGGAGGCAATCTTAGCTCTTGAGATTCCCCATTCTCACCTTTCCAGCTGAGAGTGAGCAAGTTTGTCTTAATAACTCAACATGAGTATAAAAAGAAAAGACTTCCTTTTTCTGATCTCATTTCTGATCTTTCCCTGCCACTTTGTACTTTCCTTTTTTTAGAGGCATGTAGTATTTAAGAGAAAGGAATCCTGAAATGTCCCACTCTTTTCTCTTAAGAACCTTTAAGTTGAGCCTGTAGAAAATGAGCATTTGTTAACACCAAAGACAGGGAAATCATCTTAGATAGATAATACATCTTGGGCTTTTATCTGTCCCTTATAGAACACTAAAACAAACAGTGGTTACTCTGTCAGCTAATTAAACACTATTAGAACAAGCTGCCACCCTTAAAGCAGAGGACAATTTTCCCCAGCACCTCCTTGCCAATCTCCACTGAAGCCAATGGAATTTTGACCAGATAGGCAGCTAAATTCCTTTCTGAAGACAAATCTCTGGTTGTGTGGAACCAGTGAAAGCTGAGAAGACAAATGAGGGGTCATGGCCAAGGCTAGTAGTTCCTCATTAGAAGCTGTGTCCCAATAGCCCAAGTGTGTAACCAGCAGAAATCTTCACTTATCTATTGTTCCTACCTACACTCCTCAATGAGGTGAGAGGCAACTCTCTCAACAGTCTTCTGATATCCTCTGTCCCAGAGTGATCAGAGACAACACTGTTAGAGCCCTCTCTTAAGCCCCCACTAGGAGTTGAGCTACAGGTTTGGACTTTTCTCTCTCTGCTGGTAAGGTAGATAAATGACAACAATAACTCTAGATGTCTGACAAATCTTTGCTGGGACAAGGTCTAAGTTGAGACCCTCTCCCAAGTTTTCTCATCCCTACTCTCTGAGAGTTAACTTTAAAACTCCCTGGCTATCTAAACTACCTAATCACTAAACCAGCCCTCTCAGCAGGAAGTCAAACTGAAGCAACTTTCAGCAACTGTTCACCTTTCACAGAGGAGAATAGCTATCAGAGAAGTGATTTCTAACTAAGAAAAAGAGGTTTTAGTCAGCCTTTCTCTTCTTTCTTGTAGATGTAAAAAAACTAATGTGTGCCTTTACAAACATGTAAATTGTGGTTGCTAAGTGATGGGTATAAGTTTAACCTGTAAGCTTCAGAGACATAAAAATTTTAGGGTGGAGCCAGGGATTTAGCTCAGTGGTGCTGTGCCTGCCTTACAAGCACAAGGTCATGAGTTCAATCTCGGGTACCAAAAAGAAAAGAAATTTTCGGGTGAATTTTGAGTAAAATAGCTTTGTCCTCCTGCAAGGTAAGATTGCCTTGGTGATTAGGTAGATAACACAAATGCCTTAGAGGCTTCTTCACCCTGAAGTCCAGGGCAAGATTTCTTTGAGTCATTCACTTGACTCTACCTATCTTTAGAGGTGATCTCTTTTGCAAGCTGGAAAATGGTGCCCTTTGATCTATTTTCCTCACTTTCTTTCAAAGAGTTGGAAAGCAGTAGTTCAGATCTTTTGATTATTGGTTTTGTTAACAATGCTTCCTTCTTTAAACATGATTGTTATAGCTGAAATCAAGTTTAGCTTGTGCTTTTAGAAACACTTGCTAGAATTAGGAGTGTGAGTTTCTGGGAAATACAGGTTCTTGAGCCAGTAAGGGTAGTTAGTCTGACTTTACCTATCTTCTACTCTCCAGACAGTAGCCACCTGCTCTGGAGTGGGTCACCTCAGGGGATGTCTTGAGGATATGGAAATCAAGTAGAAATCAAATGCAAATTCTTTCTCTTGTATTTTCACATGGGAGACTCAATGTCAAAATCTCTTACTCCTTTGGAATGTGTTCTTAAACATTGAAAAATGTTAGGGCCAGGGATGTAGCTCAGTGATGCCACACCTAGCAAGTCCAAGGCCCTAAGTTCAATTCCCAGTACTGGAAAAAAAAACATTGAAAAATATTTAACCATCACATTTTTTTTTTTGGTACTAGGGATCGAACTCAGGGCCTTGTGCTTGTGCAGCAGGCATCAAAACCACTGAGCTAAATCCCCAGCCCTGACCCTCACATATTGAGAAGGAATGGTTTAATATTTTTCTTGCACCCATGCATGGCCTGCCTACCACCTAGAGCCAAAATGGAATGCAGAGGGAAGTATTGATTATGATACAATTTCACAACTAGAATCATACTGTAAGAAAGAGGGAAAATTGTCAGAATTACCTTATATTCAGGCTTTCTTTGCATTAAGAAATAATCCTTACTTGTGCTCAGAATGTAAATGTAATCCACAGGAAAACCAGACACCTCTAACCCTTAAGGCATTCACTATCACTAAACCTAAGATTCCCTACCCTTGCCCTTTGGAACCTGAGAATGAGGTTTCCAAGGCAACATTAATCAAAGTCTCATCCACTATTACCAAGCCTGAGATTTTCCCTACTTGCCCTTTGTAATCTGAGGTCCCTCTCTCTTACCTTGTGGAGTCTGTGTGAGCTTCTAAGATAGCCATAATTGAAGCCTCTACTGGGCTATATCCACCCATAGCTGACTTTGTAAAAGCCCCTCAAGGATAATACCTCTTTGTCAGGGCCGGGGAGCTGCAGTATTTTTGAGGGTGAGGTCTCCAGGGTAAAGAAAGCACAGGGAGCCAACATCAGCAATATGACCATGAGCAGTGCATCTTTATTCCTCAGCCCTTATATAGGCCACTCCACACCATTACATCATTATGTCCTAAAATTACCTCTTAATGCATGTGCGGTAGTCTATGCTAAGTCATGCTTACATAAGCATTCTGTTGTGTGCATGTACTAGACGGTAGGGTCATGTCCTTAAGGTTCCCGAAAGCCTCAGGCTTTGAATCAGTCAAAAGTGATTCCCTACACCCTTATAAGAGGTAAATGGTGAATTTGGACATACTTGCATCCATGTGTCCTTTTCTTTCAGTGATCTAAAAAAGATCTAGAAAAGTTGGCAGATGATCCTGATAAGTACATTGAGGTCTTTAGAGGATGTACTCAGATCTATGAATTAGACTGGAAAGATGTAAAGTTGCTCTTAAATCAAACATTGACTTCTAATGAGAGACAAGTGACAATACAAGCTGCCATTACATTTGGAGATGAATATCACAGTGTTAATTTTAGAAGGCCAGAAGACAGGCAACCAGGGGAAAAGGTGGTTCCCACCGGAGCCCAAGCAGTTCCTACCCAAGTCACCTACTGGCCTACCAACCAGACAAGAGGTTGGAATAGGAGACATCTCCAGACATGTAAATTGTCAACTATTCATCAGGAGAAAGATGAGAACCTCTTTGCCTTCTTAGATCATTTAGGAGAAGCATTGGTGAAACATACATCCCTAGCTCCTGATTTGATAGAAGGACAGGTTATTCTTACATTCATTTATTTATTTATTTATTTATTTATTTATTTATTTATTTATTTGGTGGTACTGGGAATCAAAGTCGGGTCCTTGCACTTGCAAGGCAGGCAGTGGAACCACTGTGCTAAATCCCCAGCCAGGACAGGTTACTCTTAAAGACAAGTTTATTATCTAGTCAGCCTCAGATAGAAAAAAGCTACAAAGGATAGCTTTTGCTCCAGATAGCTCACTTGATACTTCAGTGAGAATTACCTCCTCAGTATTTTATAATCAAGACCGGGAGGAAGCCAAGGGGAGAAAACAAAGGGACCAGAACAAAATGGCTGCCTTGGCTGTGGCCTTAAAAGGAATAGACCCTAAATCTGATTCTTGGGGCTCCAAGAAGAGCTTGATGACTGAACTCACCTGCTACTACTGCAAAACCCAGGCCACCGTAAGAGGAAAATAATAACCATCATGACAAAAAGCCTCTTGAGCCATGCCCTGATTGCAAAGGTGACCACTGGAAATTGGACTGTCTCTGTGGCAAAGGGCCCAGAGTTCAGATTCACCTTACTAGCTTGTCCAGCAAGACTAAAGGGCCATAGGGAAGGGTGGAGGGCATGAAGGGAGGGCTAGGAATGGGGAAAAAATAACAACCAAGATGCATTATGTAAAGGTACAATTCCCAATGAGAAATGTAATTGTGTTGTATACCTACAATGTACCAATAAAAGAATTTAAT
>NW_004624823.1:6639689-6653108 GCF_000247695.1 Heterocephalus glaber | reverse complement strand
GTTATGTAAAGGTACAATTCCCAATGAGAAATGTAATTGTGTTGTATACCTACAATGTACCAATAAAAGAATTTAATAAAAAATAAATAAATAAATAAATAAAGGGCCCTGTGGCACTCTCTGCCTTCTCCCTCTGGCTGGACTGTCATCTCCATGGAGGAGCCCCAGGTAATCATGACTATAGCAGGAAAAGAAGCCAGCTTATTGCTGGACACTGGTGCATGTCTCTCAGATCTTTTACCGGCCTGGCCTTCCTTCCAGCCATCATACTTCAGTGAAAAGAATCACTAGGGAAGAGGTAATGTGATTTTTTTCACAACCCTTAGGCTATAACTGGGATGGATTTCTTTTTACACATTCCTTTTTAATTATGCATGAAGGTCCAATTCCCCTCTTGGGAAGAGATACCTTACATGAATACTGTAATATACATGCACCCAGGTCAGGCACGCTGCCTCCCCATCATGGAGACAGAAACAACACTGAAGTGTGGACAACTAAAGGTAGAATACATAAAAACAGTAAGAGCTGCTCCAGTGCATATACGTCTCAAAGATCCTACTATTTTTCCTTACTGGAGACAATACTTTCTAAGGCCTGGAGTTAAAAGAGGACTTGCCTATAATCAATAACTTATGGACACAAGATGTACTTCAAAGAAATATACCTCAAATTCTAGGCTTCAGTCCATTTAAAATGCTTTTTGGACACCCTTTTCTCACTAATGATTTTCTCTTTGATAGAGAAACAGATGCCTTACTAAAAGATGTCACCTCAGTGGCTAATTTCCAACAGACTCTTCAATATCTAATGTAAGATCAATCTAAAAAGAAGGGAAATCTTATATTCAACCCTGGAGATTCAGTACTAGCAAAGTCTCTTTCCTCATCTTCCCCTTCCCTAGGACCAACTTGGGAAGGACCAAACACTGTGATCCTGCCAACTCCATCAGCTGCCAAGGTAGCAGGCCTGGACTCTTACATACATCACACTTGACTCAAGCCCTGGGAACCAGAAACTGTCACTGAGTGTGAGCAACCATCTGAATATTCCTGGGAACCCATAGAAGACTTAAAATTCTTATTTAAAAAGAAAAGATTTAGCTCAGTGGTTTTGCCACCTGCTGCACAAGTGCAAGGACCTGAGTTCAATCCCCAGTACAAAAAAAATAAAAATAAAAATAAAAATAAAAAATAAAAAAAAGAAAGCCAAGTCTTCAGATAAGTGATCTAAGATGTTACCTTTAGCCCTTTCACTAATTACTTTAGCACTTAGAGAGTACAATTCCTTTTTAGTCTGGGCACAGGAATATGCAATTGTTAAAACAAACATCTTGCTGGATATGTGGTCTGCTCCCCTTGTCAAGTACATCAGAACTTCCTTGGCAGGTATTTCCACTTCAAGGAGATGATTGGAATAAGCTACAAGACTACAATGATGAAATACAAAAAAGTTCAATGATTCATATTTTAACCCACTGTTACAAAAACTGAGTGGCCTATAAACTACACCCTTAATTATCCTGGACATAATCAAATTTTTTCTAAAAATGCCACTGAAGCCTCTCTACAGACACTAGTAAATCCCTTGTTAAGTAATAGTAAGGGCGTATCATGAGAGTCAACAATCACAGATATAAAGATGTCTACTTTCAGATATGGGACAATTATATGTGGTTAACTCTAACTATATGTCAACTTAGTAGAGAGGCCTCCTTATTTTGGGAACAAGGAAATCACTGTTATTCTCATTGGCCTAACTCTACTAAATACTTCAGATGGTCACCCCTTGAATAGTGTATACACATCATAACTTTACAAGTCAAAGACTAGTTTGCAATAGATTGGTTTAATCCCCTGAAATTATATGGGAAGTTTCCAGTGTCACTCATTGGTCCTGTGGAACCAATCTGTCACCCTGGTAACCCCCTGGATGGATAGGGAAATGCACATTGGGATTTGCATGGTTACAAGGCAGGAGTGTCGAAAATATCAACAAACCTGCAAACTTACCCCGTCTATGACAATGATGGTCTAGAAATGTGCTTCATTGGTATGATCATTTGGCTTCTGTCTTTGTCCTTTCCCTAGGATTAGAAGATGTCTTGCAACACATCGAGGCCTTAAGTAACTGTACTCAACAAGCTTTAAATGGCATCTCAACTAGTCTCCCTTTCCTAAATGAAGAAGTAAAATTAATGAGACAAGCTGTTCTCCAAAATCAGATGGCATTAGACATTCTAACAGCAGCTCGGGGGATACCTGTAAAAGCAATTGTAAAAGCTAAATGTTGTGTGTACATTCCTGATACTTCTACTAATATCTCAATGGCTGTTCAAGATATTAAATGACAGGTTAAGACCATGTCAGATTCTGAATTTCCCTGGACCTTCACCTTACCCTCTTTGTTGGAGCCTATTACTGGCTTTTCCTGGTGAAAACATTTGTTGGTTGTATTCATAATAGTCTTGTTGATTTTTTGACCCATGCATACTTAACTGTTTCTTTGGCCTTGACTTCTCCAAACTTAAAGCTGTATGCTTATCCAGCATGAGAATGCCGGATGTCTATTGAGGACCTTTAGATAAACCCTCTGGAGAGTGTCTCTGACTGTCAGTCACAACTATGACCCCCATTATCCTGAAGTAGCCAGAATGGTCATTATCCCTAACCCCTTCAAGACAGTTAGGGATACTTCTTCAGAGGGGGAATTATTATAGACAGCTAAGCTCGGTAGAAATATTATAGGCAGTCAGACAGGGCTAGGCCCTCAAGAGAGTCAGGACAAAGGTAAAAACACATTACAATTATGGTCAGAGGCACATCTGTTGGACCTGAGACCTCAAGATAAAGATAAAATAACCAGGCCTAAGATAAATGGTAACACCTGGTCTAATGAAGTATAGATGGACATCAGTCACCTTGGTGGGTGACCAAGACCCTTGGACTGATCTTTTCTCGAAAAGTTCTTTGTTCCTTCCATGTACACTTGCTACATGACTTGCTTTCCCATTGGATCAATGTTACCTAGGTGATTATACTTATAATCTTATTGGTTGATCATAGCTGTAACCCACATTGTACTCTCGTGGTACAATTTAGGAGATAAGTATTTCCTACTCTTAAATCCATTGTTCCTTAGAATTCATTCTTCAATTTTGGGGAACAAGAACTCAGTGTGTCTGACATCTAACAAGTTGGAAGTTACAATATTTTCCCTATATCATTTGGAGTTCCTATATCAGTATTACCCACCTAAAAACTTTCCAACAGGCCCTACAAAAATAGAGAGAAGACTCTTTCACTCCCAGAGACTAGCAATAATTGTCAACCCAAAGTCTGCTCTGGTGACCAGGCCCTAATCAAGACCTAAAAAGAGGATAGAGCTCAAGACCAACTTTTATCCAAATAAAAAGGCCCTTTCATCACCCTACTAACCACTCCTTCTACCATTAAGATACCAAAATTAGATAGTTAGATTTACCTTTCCAGGACAAAACTCAAACCATCTGAGATACAAAAAGACCACAAACTTCATATACCTGTAAACCAATAAAGCTCA
The DNA here is from genome assembly GCF_000247695.1 of Heterocephalus glaber. The sequence goes on along the minus strand of NW_004624823.1, from coordinate 6,649,547 downwards.
AGTTTCTTTAAAAAAAAAACTCTATATATCAAAGAAATAAAAGTTACTCCTTCTAAAGAAATTATATAAATATACTACCACACTTAAGGCTTTTGTTCCAAGTTATAGCATAATAACTTTTAGGTCTTTTCTGTTTCCTTTGATACCATTCTACATTATTTTTAAAACTGTCTCTAATAGAAATAATAAACAGGGGCCGGGGATTTAGCTCAGTGGTGCCACACCTGTCTTGCAAGTGCAATGTCCTGAGTTCGATCCCCAGTACCACAAAAAAAAGAAAGGAAGAAATAATAAACAATAACTACCTACATGAGACCTTAAAACTAATCGCATCTTTCTCCTATCATCAGTTGATAAACTTAAAATTTAAAAGACAGCCTAGACAAACTTGTCTAGAATATTACCTTTTTTCAAGACCAGATAGACTCAATGACAGCAGTGGTCATACAACATCAGAGGGGACTAGATCTCCTAACAGCTAAAACAAAGGGGCTATGTTTGTCCCTAAATAAACAATGTACTTCCTTTGTCCATAGGTCTAAAATAACAAGAGACATGACAAAAATGGCTAGCCATGCTTCCAAGATCCATTAAAAACTATTTAAGTCATAGATATCCCAACCAAATATCTAAAATTGAAGGTCTTGGTTACTCTCCTAGACATGGCCCTCATTAATACTTCTCATACCATTACTATTTAGATCTTATATACTTAATCTCTTAAATCTGTTTCTTCTTGTTTGACAGCCATCAAACTGATACAGGGATGATATAGGAGATGAAATAAGACCTCCAAATGATATACAGGAAATATTATAATTCCCAACCTGTTAGATCTCTGATATGCTGAGTTCATGTTCTCTAAAATTCAAGAATGAATTCTAGGAACAACAGAGGTTAACTGTGGGAAATATGTATTGGGAGGATAGCACCTGAGTGCCAGGAGGGGTCCTAAATGGGTGACCAAGGATCTCACTTTACCGGGAAGTTTTATAGAGCAAAAACCACATGGGAACAATGTGGATTAAAGCTAAGATCAACCAATAAGGTTACAAGTAGAGTCGCTTAGGTAATAGTGATCCAATTGGGGAACAAATCACCTACCAAGTGTGCATGGAAAGAACAAAGACTTTTTCTAGAAAGTGATGGGTCTGGAGGGCTTGGTCACCCACTGGAGAGACTGACATCTATCTGGACTGCATTAGGCCAGGTGTTACCCCTTGTTTTGTCCTTTGGGGAAGTATGCAGGCCTGGTCATTTCATCTTTATCTTGAGGCCTGGTCTCCAACGAATGTGTCCCTGGCCTCAGTTGTAATGTGTTTTACCTTTGTCCTGACTCTCTTGAGGACATAGCCCTATCTATAATATCAATACCTAAAGTTTATTTTTACCAAAGAGATGCAATCTATTATGATAAAGTATTGCAGAATAAACTTTGTTTTATAACAAAAAAAATCTCTACCTAACTTAGCTATCTATAATGTCACTTAAAACACAAAGCATTGGCCAAGGATTACGTTTTACTCAATCCTAAACATGTCTGGCATTAATAGTTTCATAGTTTACAAAGACAATAACAAATGCAAAATATCATGGAGAAATTTTCTTAGAGGATTGGGACTGGAACTGATAAAAGATCAACTACAAGAGAGAAAGAACAGAGAGAAGAAAATAAAAGGTTTTAAACACAGAGAGAGAGGAAGAACAAAATGTTTCTGCCCAAGGAACTACTCAAAAGAATTCTGGAGCAGACTGGTGAAGAGAAAGGTTGAATAGGCAGGTTGCAAGGTCACAAAGACCTACTAGGACAATAGGAAATCCAAAAAGATGTCCACCTTGCCCTATAAAAAAGGGACAGGAAAACAAAATATACATATATGTACTAGCAGTGCTATCAGTGAAAGCAATACTTGTGTATAGAACATGCAGTTCTCATGTGTGAAGACTGTCTTGGGTGAGACAGCCTCCCTCCTAGGGTGAAGCAAAGATTATTTCTGTGGTAGACTTTTGTTTGTATTTTCATTGTAATTCACATAAGAATTTATTTCTGCTGTTATTTTTTTGGTTTAGGTAAACAGTTTACATTGAAAATGTTGGAGCTGGAGATTTAGCTCAGTGGTGCCCCGCTTACCTGGCAAGCACAAGGTCCTGAGTTTGATCTCTGGTCCCAAAAAGAAAAAAAGAAAATGTTGATGTGTATTCTAAATACTCATTACATATTAAAATTTTAATTTTTTATTTTATTGATATTTTATTTTCTTGTAAAGCACACATTATTATAATAAAACTCAAAATTAAAATTAATAATTCAGGGGCCAGGGATTTAGCTCAGTGGTTTCACTGCCTGCTGCGCAAATGCAAGGACCCGACTTCGATACCTGGTACCAAAATAAATTTAAAAATAAAATTAAATAAATAAATAAATAAAATTAATAATTCATCTGGGACAGAGATTTAGCTCAGTGGTTCTGCACCTGCCCCGCAAGCACAAGGACCCGAGTTCGATCCCCAGTATAAAAAAAAAATTAATAATTCATCAATAGAAATACTTCTAAAAAATAAATGTGGTCGTTATACGTCCCCCATAATGAGCCTTTCAAACTGAGATTTGCTATGAAAGGGCTAGGGATGTAGCTCAGTGGCACTGCGCCTGCCTGGCAAGCACAAAGTCCAGAGTTCAATCCCCTGTACAGCAAAAAAAAAAAAGATTTGCCATGAAAAATACCAAATGCTCCCCTTGCTGGACAACACCTCAGGCTTGGGCTGAGCTCACAACCTGCTGTCAGACTTTTTCTCCAAGGTCTGGACCTAGTGAAGTGGGTTGATGGCCCTTTAAAAGGCAGTAACTACAATGGTTTAGGGTTGCCATGGAGACAGATGGACACAGAGGGCCTGCAGCGGACAACATGTCCTCCAAAGTTCACTCCGAAGGTGAGAAGAAAGCTCTTAGGGTGGAAAAGGGGTGGGAGCTCTTCTTCCCCACAATCCCTGGGGGTGGTCTTGATGTATTGAGCTCTTGGGGCCAGGGGCCAGGACGGAGATACCCCTCTCTACCCCTGTCCTCCTTCCCTTAACTTCTCTTCCCTCTGTAGGCCCCATAACCAAGGACCACCTGCCCTCAAGCCAGGTGCATCCCCCAAGGCCAGAGGCCAATGCTGAAGCTGTCAACTTCCTCAGCTCCCTGAGTGAGCCACAAGGTGGAGGGCGGAGGGTCGCAAGTCCCAAGAGGAAACAGAAGGCCCAGATGGGCCCATCTCTCCCAAGACTGAGAAAAGTCCAAGGCCTATTGTTGCTATTCTTCCAGGGAAGACCACGGCCACGGGAAAGAGGAATCTTTACCCACTGCACCCGGGTGCCAGGGAGGGGAGGCGGGCCACTGGGAAATGCATGGGGGGCTGGGCCCAGAGGAGGGGCTTATTATCTGTCCCCGCCCCACCCCAGGGCTGGAGGAGCTGCAAAAGCTGTTCTTCTCCGAGACTCTGGTCATGGTCTTGGACACCGGGGACCCTCAGGGAGAGCTGACGATCGAGGTACAGAGTGAGAAGTACAAGGACCAGCAGGGCCTCATGTCCCACTGCCTCTTCGTGCACGCCAGGAGCCATGGTGTCTTGGATAAAACCATCTGTGGAAACTCCATCCTGGGTAGAATTTGGGCTTCCTGCTGCCCGTCACTCTGTCTCCTCCATTCCCAGGGTCTCTGATCCCAGGATCCTGTCTTTTGACTTGTCTGGGCCAGGATGAGACACAGGGGAGGTAGGACAGGGAGATCATTCACAGCCAAAGATCCAGCGATGCCAGCGTTTGCCTCCCACACTCTAGGTTATCTCTCGTGGAAACTGGAGCCCTTAGAACAACACAGTCATGAGTTCATCAAGGTACCTCCTAGGGGTCCCCAAGCCTTGCTCCTGAGTCAGGGTAAGAGATCATCGGTCCTGTGAACAACAGAGGGAGGGGACCCAATGTCTCCTGTCACTCTGCCACACCACCACTCACAACTTGAGAATCCATCCATCTGGGACACTGAACTCAGCAGCAATTGCTACTACAGATGTTCTCCTGATGCACAAGCTGAGCCCAGTCCTCCTCCAGCCCCAGCCTGAGAACCTGGCATCTCCCTGAGGGCCCTGTTGCTGGCTTTTCCCAGAGCCTAGCTGCTCCCTCAGGGCCTATCACTATTCCGCTCCACATCCCTTGACCCCAGCCCTGGCCTCTTCACTAACTTCTGGAATATGGCCTTAATCAGTCTACGCACTGGAAACCACTTGTGCCTAAGAATCTTCCCAGAGTCTATGCTCATCTTTGAAACTTGTGTCCTGAGCAACACTCATTTTAGCTTCAAATTATACCATCATATGGCCAAGCTTTGTGGTGTATAGAAGGCTTTCTTGGTTGGCTGCTGTCTTTTAAATCACAACCTTCAAAGCTCAGGACTGAGGAGGTGGCTCAGTGGTAGAGCATTTGCCTGGCATGCCCAAGGCCTTGGCTTCCATCCTCAGCACTGTAAAAACAAAACAAAAAACCTTTAAACCTCAGCATTATCCTCCAGTGAGTCCATGATTTTCCCCTGCATCCTCTGCCCCCAGTTCCCTGTCCTCCCCATGGAGCGGAAGACAAGTTTGCTGAAAAAGGGTGACCAGCTGACCATGACCAGAAGCATCAGGGAGGGTGAGGTAAGGGCAATGGCCAGGTGGGAACTGCTGTCACATCCTCCTCCAGACCACAGGCAGGGACCGGGTTGGGTGAGGCTGGGGCCAGGAGCCTGGACCAAGAACTCCCTAAAGGACCATATGCCCCACACTCAGCTTGCCCACCCTCCTGCATCCAGTCTGAAGTCCCTCACGTAGATCTTTCCTAAACAGGAAGTGAAGACCAGCAAGACTTCTTTCCCCTGGGACTCAAATGAGGGCTTCATCTCCGAGGCTGCCAACCTGGTGCTGCTGCGGGTGATGGCCTGGCGGCAGATGGTGCCCAGCAAGGCCCGCTTCCTGGCCCTGGACACTGAGGGCAAACTCTGCTGTTCCACCTATGTATGAGGTCTCCCTGTGCGGGGAACTTGGCCTGGGTGCAAAGGGAAATGATGGTTGCTGAGATGGGAGAGAAGACAGCTGTGGAGCAGAAGGGGAGTCAGGGTGGGAGAAACCAAGAAAATCTGTCAGAGAGAAGATCAAGTGTGGGGCCAGTGGAATGAATGGGAACAGTTGAGCAAAGCAACCCTTTTTGCACAAGTTAATCCATGAAAAATAAACATAGTGAAGGGCTGCTTTGGAACAGACATAGCTAGCACAGGCTTCACACATGCTAGTGCTGCACCACTTAGTTATATCTCCACCCCCTTTCATTTTTATTTATTTATTATTTTGGGGTTTTTTTTGAGATAGGGTCTTGCTATGTAGCCCAGGCTTGCCTGGAACTCCCTTCGATCCTCCTGCCTCAGCCTCCCAAGTGCTGGGATTACTGGCATGCACCACCATGCCTGGCTTGATTTGTCTTTCTTTCACTGACCTTGTAAATTACATTCTAGACTTGTCCATCACAAACACAACCAACAGCACTGTGTTGACACAAACAAGCACATGCCATTTCCCCCCATTTTCTTGAAAACATCTGTTCAGTGTTAGGTCTTTTCTTTCCATTAATTCTCCATTTAATTGTGACAGCAGCAACACAGGTCTGAGGCTACCACAAACCTCAGTCCAATCTCACCTTTCAAAGCCTCACTACCTTCCCCAACCGGCGCCAATAACTTGTCCCCCCACCATCCCTCCTCATACTGACCCTCATTCCTGTAAGACAATCTAGAAGCACCTGGTCACTGAGATGCCCTGGGGAGGGGCTGGGGATTTAGCTCAGGGGTTCTGCCACCTGCCTCACATGCAGAAGGGCCTGAGTTCAATCCCTGGTACCAACAAAACAAAACAAAACAAAACAATAAAACTTGTAGGAGATGCCGTGGGGAGGAGGAGGGCAGAACAAGCTGGAGCTGGCCGGTGGTGAGGGGTCCCCAACTTAGCTTGAGGATGTGGCTCAAAACGTATGGCACCTGCAAGTCTGGACAGCCAAGGGCTGCTTATCACTGGTAAATAAGGAATGAAGACCAAGGAGGAAGAGGCGGAAGAGAAAGAAGAGGAGGGGTTGGAGGAGGAGGGGGAAAAAGAGTGAGGAGAAGGGGGAGGAAAGGTCCAGGCTGAAATAGGGGTGACCTTGGTGTTCCCCACCTCAGCATACTCCCTCCATTTTGTGGCTGCAGCGAGCCCTAGGCTTCCAGGTGATCCAGGTGGGCCACCAGCAAGCCCAAGTATTCATTGTGGAGCAGACCATGCACTCGGAGGAGGGCATTCCCACGTCCTGTCAGTTCTACCTGCTTTCTGATGGGTGAGCCACTGTACGTGTTATGGGGGTGGCACCCAGGACTGTGTTCGTCAGCTTTCCATTGTTATGACAGAATACTTGAGAACATCAGCTTAAAGGAGGAAGGGGTTGTCTTGGTTCATGGTTTCAGAGGTTTCAGTTCATGGTCACTGGGCTCCATTGCTTTTAGACCATTGTGAAGAAGAAACATGGTGAAAGGGCATGGCAGAGGAAAGATGCTCACCTCATGGCAAATGGGAAGCAGAGAGGAAAAAAGCCAGAAAAGAAGGGATGAGGGAATAGATATACCTTAAATGGCACTTCCCCTTGACCCACTTCCTGCAGCCAGACCTTACCTCCTAACAACCCATTTATCTATGAACTCATCATCAATGGGTTAGTCCATTCATGAGGTTAGGTTAGCGTTCTCAGGATCAGGCCCTCAATACTTGAATCTTTAGGGCACCAAGATATTTATATTTAAGCCATAACAGGGACCAAGGGGACAGTGTGATGTCCAAATACAGGAGCTTACCGATGGGGAAGGGGCATGGCACAAAAGGGAGACTGGCTGATCCTAGGGATACCACCAGGAAGAGTTGCAGTTGAGACCTAAGTGTTCCCTACCTCACCCATATCATTCAACTCTTCTTCGAAGATTCACTGGCTCCTTGAGAGCCTTCCACACTTTTTCACCAGACAACCCTGCCTGGCTGAGGAAGTACCTGGCAACCCCACAAGGCCTAGGATGCAGCAGAAGCAGCACCCGGGCTAGGGAAGTACTGAAAACACCAAGGTTCCAATGACTGAACACCTGACCAAGCCGATGTGCCAGAGCACTGCCCCGGAACCCAGCCAAGCTGTCACCAGCACTGTCCTGGCACCAAACGAGGAGAAATGCCAGTGAGGAAGAATAATTTCTTTTTCAAAATTTCAGAAGAGGTATCAATCCAGATACTGCACTGGAAGACGAAGGAACAAGAATGTTGTTGGCTTTTTTTGGTTCATAACCTGGCATATTGTTACTAGTTTGAGTGTCACATAGCAGGAGGCCATGATTTTTCAAGTCCTTACATCTGTGAAGGTCTCAGCACTTTTTTTATTTACTCTTTTATTTATTTATTTATTTTAAAGCAGGGGCCTGATGCTTGCCAAGCCCTGTGTCGTTATCTGGAATATGACTCAGGAACTCAAAAGAGGGGGAGGTTGGGCCGGGGATTTAGCTCAGTGGTTTCGCCGCCTGCGCGATCCCGGTACCAAAAAAAAAAAAAAAAAAGAGGGGAAGCAGAAGTAAGCAGAAGCCTCCAGGACAGCCCTTAAGGGGGCGCTGTGGTCTTAGCGTCCCCAAATCTTCATTTGATCTTAGCCAAAAGGCCGAGAAGCGTTAGCTGAGCTCTTAAATAACAGCAATTTGCTTCCTCAGAGTTGTAGGGGCTGGAAGTCCGAGGTCAAAGTATCAGCAGGATTGGTTTCTGGGGTGCCCTCTCTTTTTAGACAGCCACCTCCTGCCTGTGTCCTCATGTGGTCTTGGTTAGAGAGCTCTCTAAGCATCTCTCCTTATAAGGGTGCCAACCCACCTAATTAGGACCCCATCTTTGAGTCCTCAGTTAACCTAAATTCCCTCCTTAAAGGCCTATCTCCACAGTGAGGGTTAGGGTTTGGCACCGTCCCTAACCTGCGGCAGAGGAAGGCTCACTCTCCCCTCTTCCCCGTTGTTCTCCAGGCACCTGGCGAAGAGAGTCCAGGTGGGCTCCCCGGGGTGCTGCGTCATCACCAAGATGCCCATCTTAAGAGAGGAGGGTGAGTGCAGCCCAGGCCTGAGTTAGCTGCTGGGAGGTGAAAGCCAAGGGAGTCCTGGGCCCTGGGTTTAGGCAGGACCGAGTGTGCTGTGGATGCCCAGGACCTGGGAGGAGACCAGGGGCTGCCCACCAGCCCTGACCCCGAGGCAGACAGGGGTGGACTCTTTTGCTAGGAATCCCTTCCAACAACTCGGTCCGGGTGGGCAGAATCCTGAGGTTTGACACGAGTCTGTGCCTTTTGCTTGGGCGTTCTGGGACCTCTGTATCGAGGAAGGTTCTGGGGTGCAGGGTTAAGCAGTATTCCTCCTTCTCCACGCAGATGAGATTGAGCCTTCGCCCGTGTTCCACAAGAAGCCCATGGTGTGGGAGGAGGACATGGAGCTCTACTCCAAGTTCCTGGACCGGAAGGTGGGGGGGGGGCTGCGGCCAGCCTGGAGTCCCCGTTTCCTCCCTACTCATCTCTGTGCCTGACTGCAATGCATATCGGGAGGAGGGGGTGCTAGGAGCGAGGGAGGGGCTCCGGGGCTGCGGGTCCAGTCCCTAGGGCTGGCTCGGGACCGCGCAGTGCCCCCCAGGAGCAGCTCCGGCTCCACCACGCCAGCTACCTACGGCAGCACCCTGAAGCCCAGGCGCTCGTCTCCGACTTCCTGCTCTTCCTGCTGGTGCGCCAACCCCAGGACGCAGTCACTTTCGCCGCAGAGTTCTTCGGCTTCTTCTCCGCCAAGTGCTCGCCGTCCCCGAGCTTGCGCTCCTCCCACCCCCTCAGCCCTTTCCGCCCGCTGGACCCCGAGGACGGCGCCGACTCGGGGGCGGGCTAGGTGGCCCAAGCACCTGCAGAAAAGGGGGCGCCCAGAGGGGGCGCACATCCCGGCCGCGGCCCTGCTGAGCTGTCCCTGACCGGCCTCTTGTATCTTGAGTCAAAAAATACACCAAATAGGAACTGTTAACTTATCGAGCGAGTTTCGGTCTTTTTTCCTAGCTGCTCGTTTCGTCATTAGCCTCATTTTACAGAAACAGAAGCCTTAGAGTTGGCACACTGGGACTCGAACACTCTGAGTCACCTGCTAGCGCGGAGAGAGGGCGGGGCCTTGGCACTCAGAGTCAGCACCGATTTCTTTAAGCATTTTTGTCCCCGCCCCAAGAAAAACAATAGGGCTAGGCCGGGGACTTAGCTCAGTGGTTTCGATGCCTGCTGCGCAAGCTCAAGGACCACCCCCGGTACCAAAAAAAAAAAAACAACAAAAAAAAACTAGTTCGAAAAACAATAAGGGGAAGGACAGGCGCGAACACCTAGGCCTTGCTCCGCACCTTTGCACCCAGGTCCTCCGTTCCCCTGAAACTCAGAAACCCCCCAAGCTGCGCAGTGTGCCCCCAGTCACCGGCTTCCGTAGAAAAGTGGTGTACAAGTGACTATCACCTCCTTTAGGTCCCTGCTTGATGTCAATGCTGACCAGTGGCTTGTGTCTGCCTCATGCTCCCCTGAGATGGCTGGTAAAGGGGCACAGGCTCTGCCTCTCCATCCATGCATTCATGCGACTTGCTGCCATGAGGAGTAGACTCCAGAGGTTTGAATTCTAGTGGACATGAGCTATAGCCACTAGGCTGGGGTGTGAGAGGTGTCTTTGACCCAGGAAAGGACCCAAGGAAGTCTTCCTGGAGTATTATCTGGAGTTGAGAATTTTAAAAATAAATATTGTATTGTCCCTCTTCC
>NW_004624823.1:6590001-6632633 GCF_000247695.1 Heterocephalus glaber | reverse complement strand
TTTGACCGCTAAAAAAAAAAAAAAAGAAAGAAATGTATTGCTTACAGTTCTTACTGCATCTGCAGGGCATCTTCTCTAGAGCAGAAGAGAAAAACAAGCTCTGACAGCCTCTTCAAAAGGGCACTAATTCATGAGGGAGGAGACTTCATGACCAAAGGCCAAAAGGCCCATCTCCTAGTACTGTCACTGAGGGGCTGGCACACAGATTGCAACTCAGTTTACAAAACAACCAGCTACACAGTGTTAGGTGCAATTCTTGTGCTTCACAAAAGCTCTTAAAGGTAAATACTTTTTTATTGTTGTTGTTTGGGGTTTTGGTTTTTGAGACAGGATCCACTATATCCTGTACATAGTTCATACTGGCCCTAAACACACTCTGTAGCCTAGCCGGGCCTCAAATCTGCCCTGATCAGGCCTCGATTTAGCTCAGTGGTCCTGCGCCTGCCTTTACAAGTGCAAGGTACTGAGTTCAATCCCTGGGGGGAAAAAACCTGCCCTGATCCTCCTGCCTCAGCCTCCTGAGTGCTGGGATTACAGGTGTGCAACCCCACACCTGGCCAGAAGTTCTGCATTTTTAAATAAATCAATTTTATATAATATTCACTCAATAAAATACAACCTTTCCCTAGCCCTAATCTACTTTCCATCTCTACAGATTTGTTTATTCTAGACATTTACATACGTGGAGTTGAACAATATGTGATCTTTTGGGCCTGGCTCATTTCAGTTCCCACAATGTTTCCAAGGTCCATCCATATCGTAGCACATATCAGGGTCTCATTTCTTTTTAAGAGAGGATAATCTTCTATTGCCTGCGTATATCACTTTGATCACTTGGTGTTTTTCTACCCATGCATTAGTGGACACTTAGGGAGCTTCTACCTTCTGGTTGTGAATGTTGCTATGAATTTTGGCATACAGATGTCTGTTTGCATCCTTGATTTTTTTTTTTTTTTTGCAGGGGGTGGAGACAGTGTCTCACTATGTAGTTCAGGCTAGTCTTGAACTCACTTCATAGCCTAGGCTGGCCTTGAATTTAGTGATCCTCCTGCCTCAGCCTCCCAAGTACTGGAATTACAGGCATACGCCACCACACCCAGCTTTCCATCTCTACTTTTGATATCCCTAGGGTACTGACAAAGCCCATAGACCACAGACCTCTTTTAGTCATCTCCAGTGTTTCTTCTGCTCATCTGTGCCAAGCATACACACAGCCATGCATGGGTATTAAGTTCTGCACAATTTTGGCAGATGTGGTTTAGAAGCCACCTTGACAGCCAGCATACTGAACAGCTCCAGTACCACAAAGATCCCTCTAGTCACCCTTTGTAACCACATCTGTCCTCCACCCCACCTGGCCTTCACCCGTGGCAACCACGAATCTGATCATCACTTCTCAAACTTTGTCATTGCAACAAAAGTTATTTAAATGGAAGAATAACAGTATGAAACCTTGTGAAATTGAGTCTTTTCACTCAGCATAATTTCTTGAAGATTTATCCAAGCAACCGTATGTTACAATACTACATTTCTTTTATTGCTATAGTAATCCCAGGGTGTAGTACTGCAGTTTGTTTGCCCGTTCACCTGCTGATGGACGTCTGGGATGATTCCAGTTTGAGACTACAACAAATACAGCTGCTATAAACATTCAGGTGCAGGGTTTTGTGTGGACATGGTTTTAATTTCTCTGGGATAAATGCCCAGGAATGTATTCTATACTATGGATGTACCATGGCATTAACCATTCACCTGTTGAAGGATATCTCAGTTATTTCCAGTTCTAGCTCATTGTGAATAAAGATGCTGTAAAGATTTGTGCACAGGTTTTTATGGGAACATAAATCATCATTTCTCTGGGGAACATGAGCAGGAGTGCATGGGTCATCATATGATAGTTGTATGCTTAGCTTTTTCTTTTTTTCCTAATGCTGGGGATGGAACCAAAGAGTTCAATGTGCTAAGCAAATGCTCTTCCACTTAGGTACATGCCCAGGCCTGCATGTTGCATTTTTTAAGACATTTTCATTGCCTGGCATGATAGCACACAACTGTAATCCCAACACTATATGAGGCTGAGGCAGGAAGATTGAAAGTTCAAGCAGCCTGAGTAATTTAGCAATTTAGCAAGACCCTGTCTCAAAATAAAAAAGGCTGGGAAGGGTCAGGGATTTAGCTCAGTGGTGCTGCTGCCTGCCTCACAAGCACAAGGTCCCAAGTTTGATCCCTGGTATCAAAAAAAAAAGGCTGGGGATGTAGCTCAGTGAAAAGACACTGGGTTCAATCCTCAGTACAGAAAGAAAAACGAAGAAAGAAAGAAAGAAAGAAAGAAAGAAAGAAAGAAAGAAAGAAAAAGAAAAGTTGCAAACTGTTTTCAGAGTGGCTCTACCATTTTACAATTCCACCAACAATATATGAGCAATTTAGTGTCTCCGTATCCTTGCCAACATTTGATGTTATCCATTTTTAAAAATTTATTTATTTATTTTCATTCATTCATTCATTCATTCATTCATTCATTTAGTGGTGTTGGGAATTGAACCCGGGCCTCACACAAGTACCCTACATCTCAGCTCCATTATTATTATTATTATTTTTTGGTACCAGGGATCTAACTCGGGTCCTTGAGCTTGCAAGGCAAGAGACAGAACCACTGAGCTAAATCCCCGGCCCCCCACTATTTTTATTTTAGCCATTCTGATAGGTATGTAGCAAACTCTAATCATGATTTTAATTTTATTTCCTTAATGGCTAACGACAGTGAACATCTCATGTGTTTATTTGCTATCTGAATATCTTCTGCTCATGACTTTTGCCCATTTTCATTGGATTTTTTTTAATTTTTAAGAAAGACTATTATTTGACTGGTTATTTCATGCTGGCTTGACATGTACCCCTTATCACAAGTAGCTGAAGTGCAAGAGAAAGGCAGATACCATTTTGGAAGCTTTGCCTTGAAATCCAGCAGTCACAGAGAAGGAAAGTGCCTTCAACCAAACACTCTGTTCAATGATCTCGGTGAGACCTCCAAAATGATATAGTGCACCAAGTAATCCAAATAAGCAAAAATAATCCAAACAAGGCAAATAGTGTAACTCCCAACCTGCTAGATATCTGAAACTTGAGGTTGTGTTCTCTAAAATCAAAGAATGAATTCTAGGAACAATGGAGGTTAAGAGTAGGAAAAATTGGGCTGAGGATTTAGCTCAGTGGTTCTGCTGCCTGCCTCGCAAGCACAAGGTCCCAAGTTCGATCCCCAGTACCAAAAAAAAAAAGTAGGAAAAAAAGATAGCTTCTGTCTAAGAGAGACAGAAGGGGGACCAGAAAGTGGGCTGCCCCTCACTGGATTTCTTTTTCCAGACAAAATCTCGCCATGTAGCTCAGGCTGGTTTTGAATTTGCAGTGATCCTCCTGCTTCAATTTCCCGAGTGCTGGGATTACAGGTGTGCACCTCCACACCCAGCTGTTTTGGTTTTTTTTTTTGGAGATAAAGTCCTGCTATGTAGTGAAGAGTGGCTTTAAACTGGCTAAATAGCCCAGCCTTGAACTTGCAGTCCTGCCTCAATCTTCCAAGTGAGCAAAAGTGATTTTTTTTGTTGTTTTTTTGTTTTGGGTTTTTTTTTTTTTTTTGGTACTGGGGATCGAACTCCGGTCTTTGCGCTTGCACAGCATGGTGAAACCATAGCTAAATCCCTGGCTTAAAGTTTTTAATTTGAAAAATAATTTTTAATTTGAAAACATTCTAAAATTTTAATTTGAAGTCTAGTTTACTAGTTTTGCTCTTTATGGATCGGGCTTTTAATGTCAACTTTAAGTAAACTGTCACTCTACCCAGGCAGGTTAGTATACAGCGGCAGACCCAGATCCAGGGGGAGGCTTTGCAGATTTCCGGGGTCCTTCTCCTATAGCTGCTCTCTGATGCTCCTCCTAGGACCCCACCTCTTAACCACTACACTAAACTGCCTCTTCTGGAAGTTAGAGGCTGTGCAGGATGCTGAACAATGGCTAATCAATTATCCTACAGACTTCCTAACTGTAAGCAAGGCCCCCAGCCTGAGTGTGGTGGAGCACACCTATAATCCCAGCAGTGTGGGAGGCTGAGCAAGTGAATCACAAGTTCAAGCCCAGCCTGTGCAACTGAGAGACTTAGTGAGAACTTGTGTCAAAAAATTGGGGAAGGGCCGGGAATTTAGCTCAGTGGTTCTGCCACCTGCCTCAAAAGTGCAAGTTCCTGAGTTCAATCCCAGGTAGCAAAAAAAAAAATGGGGGAAGAAAAAGGTCTGAGGATGTAACTCAATACAAAGGTGCTGGGTCCAATCCTCAGTACAGAAAAGAGCACAGAAAGAAAGAAGGAAGCCCTCAAGGATGCAGAGAGGAAGACATCCGGTCATCCCCACAAGAGCCCGAATCCAAGGTAGTGACTAGGAAATGGAAATGGGTACAAATCTGAGTCCAGGGATGATGACAGTGCCCTGAGCAATAGGAATACACAGTGATCAGCCTGATGCTGCTGTCTTCCCTCAGAACCAATCATTCATTATTCTCCTCACTCCCCGACCTCTCCAGCTCCTCTGACCTCCCCATCATTGAGGAGCCAGGAAGCTGGGTGCCCATCCCCACCCTCAGCTCCCAAATGTCATCTACAGTTTTTTACTCAATGTGGAAATCAATCACATTCCAGATTCACTCTGGGCCTGAAGAGCTCCCTAAGAGGAAAATTCTGTCTCTCTCTTCTCAACACTCTGATGCTAAACATGTGGGTTTTCCACACCAAGCCACTCTCTAATTCCCTGTGGACACCAATTCGGTATCTTACAGTGTGACTCAACTGAGACCCTAACTAGTTAAAGTTAGTGCAAACCCACAGGTTAAGGACTCAGTACCCAAGACTCACCCCATTCTGGACAACAGTTGCAAATAAGGATCCCCAAGTTACCCATACTTCTGTCCAACTTGACTACAAATCAGAGGTTCCCATGATCCTCAGGTTTGATAATCTGTGGCTCACATAACTCAGGGAGCTGACTCAATATTACTGGTTCACCATCAAGGATGCAACTCAAGAACATCTAAATGGAAGGGCAGATAGGGCAAGGGATTGGGGGTGTAGAGCATCTATCCCCTCTCAGCTGGGCCACCTTCTCAGCCCTCCATGTTTTTACCAGAATCTCCCTGAATCCCATGGCCTAGGATTTCAGGCGGTTCGATGACGTAGGCATGGTTGGTTAAATCATTGGCCATTGATTATGCAACTCAATTGCTTGGGGTGGGGGCTGCTGAAAGTTCCAACCTTCTGATCACATATTCAATTTCTCTGGCAACCAGCTCCCATCCTCCCAGAGCTGTTACTGAGCCACACCTTGTTTTGCCCACTGCACCAGATGTCAATCACTGAAACAACAAATTTTGCAAAAGAGATTATTCAGGAGGTAGCCAAGCATGCGAAGAAGGGAGAATATAAATCTGAAATCTGCCTCCTCAGGATAGGGTTTAGGGATAGTTATGGGATAAAGAAGCCTTGTGGGCCCTGGGGATGTAGCTCAGTGGTAGAGCACTTGCCTAGCACAGGCATGGCCCTGGGTTCCATCCCCAGCACCACTCCCCAGAAAGAAGTAGGCTAATTAAAGACTCTGGGAAGAGTGAGTAGAAGTAATCAGTGGTCTTTGCATGTGTAATTAAACTTCACAGCTCTTTAGAGGGTGCATGTTCAGAAAACTGCATTAGCAGCTGGGCGTGATGATGCACGCCTGTGATCCCAGCACTTGGAAGGTTGAGGCAGGAGGATTGCAGTGAGCTCGAGTCCAGCCTGGGCTACATAGTGAGTTCAGGGCCAGCCTGAACTACAAAGGGAGACCCTGCCTGAAAAACAAACAAACAAACAAGCAAACTCCATTAGTATGAACAGAGGGTGCTTTTGGCCCTCTGAAATTAAAAAATCACCCATCAGGCACTGGGCAGGCCCAAGTGAAGAGTGGACAGTTTCAAATATAGCAGCCTTCAAGTCCCTTAAAAGATAACCACTTTCACCATGACCCACACTTCAGAAGTACTATCTGCAGCAAAGCTAGTGGGGACTAATGATACATGGCTCAGCTGTGTGGCCTCCAAAATTAGTGATTTTTGTTTTTGTTCCTTGAGATGGGATCTCACTATGTAGTCCAGACTGGCCTTGATCTAGTGATTAGCCCAGGGTAGCCTCAAACTTGCAATCATCCTGTCTCAGCCTCCTGAATAATGGGATTACAGGCATGTACCACCATGCTCAGCCTCCAAATTAGTAATTTTTTTTTCAAATTAGTGATTTTTAAAGTCAACTAAAGTTAATTTTTTAACAGTAACTGAAAAGCAAGTGAAGCTAGAGGGTTTATTCAGGTTTTCCTTAATTGCTGTCTCCGTTTCTCAGGTGTGTGGAGGATGATTGCATTGGGGAGGTGCTATGCTCATCAGGGGACTCTTCATTGTTAGGAAGTGGAGCCTGATTGGGGGGGGCGGGGATCACTGGAAGCGTGGCCTGCAAGGGTGTGTTCTAGTCCTCCACTTCTTCCTTCTGCCTCTGCTTGCTGGTTGCCACGGGTTGAGCACCTTTTCCTCAATCATCCTGTTTCTGCCTTGGAGCCAGCTCACCACGGGCTGAAACCATGAGCCAAAATGAACTTCTCCCCCTTTAAATTGTGGGTGTCAGGTATTGTCTCTCAGCGATGATGAAAGTGACTAAGCCAGTATGTGATATTCTTATCTTCTCTGAGCCCTGCAGATATGGAAGTTGGAGACAATCCAGGTCTTGAATCTTTTTAGCAGAAAAGGAAGGCTGCAGGGTAGGAGGCATGGTAGATGTGAGGGAAGTGGAGGAGATGGAAGGGGAAAGGGAGTCTTACCCATCATTGTCCAGAGGCAACAGGTGGATAACCCTCAAGTGGAATCCAGCCCATAAGTGTGTTTGCTTGGATTACACAATACTTCCATTTTTTTGAGCCTAATATTTAAAAAGTATACATAGTTATGTGCTAAAAAAATAACATTTCAGTCAGTGACAGACTCCATATGTTACTGTGATCCCATAAGATTATATCGCCTAATGACATTATAGCCATCTTAGTTTGTACAAATACATTCTATGATGTTTACACAACATCAAAATTGCCTGGATGCATGGCAAAAATTGTCTGGGACTCTATGGGCACTGTGCTCCTCACATACGGGCTATGATCTATGTCTTGCTACAGTTTCCACCACTCTCTATTGCACCCCAACTCTGGAGCACAGGATCATTTGTCATTCACCACTAGACTGGCAGCTTACTCTCCATCAGTGCCTTAGCACCCGCATTTTTTACCTCTTAGCTAGTCTAAGCCTTTCATATAAGAAGAAATGAGCTCCAAGAGGGAAATATCTAATGACAACCTCAAGTGATCAGTGCAAAGCCAGGACCAGAATGCCAGTGCCCCTTTCTTCTGAAGACACTTTGGCCTGAATCTCTAATGTACATCCGAGTGGCAATGCCCAGAAAGTCTTTTGCTCCGAGGTCCTCAGAGGGGACAGAGGCCCAGGACACCATGAGGACTCCCTGGCTCCCATTGGGCCAACTGGTGATCTTGGAGCTCCCAACACAAGGGTCTGGCCATGGGGGTGGGGAACTATCGTAGGACCTAGCCACAAATACCCACATAGCAGGAAGTGTTTGAAATCAGAGCTCTTTGGGGAAGCACAGAGCACGGGGTGCCTGGAAGGGAGCCAGAGATGATATGGGGCAAAAGGCAGCCATGAGGGGAACAAAGGTTTACACTGTGGGTGACCAAGCCCTTCCGCCACAGCTGGTTACTTCTGCCTTTGGAGGGTGTTTCACAAGCCTGGAGAATGCAAATGTGCATCTGCACAGGGTGATGACAGTGATGGGAGCCAGAAAGGATGGAAGAGAGGGTGTGGGCTCCCACACCGGCTCACTCACAGCTCACTCACACAGATGGAAGCAGTAGAGGGGCTGCCTCAGAGACCACCTGACACCCAAGGCCTAATGACGAGTGAGTAGTGGTCTCCGGGAAAAGAGCCTGACTCAGGCAGGGGGCAACGTGGTGAGGAAATTAGGTCTGCGGGAGATTTGGGGAGCCAAGGAAGCCCCTGGTCCCCCATGGGTGTCCTCGTGGAGACCACAGTGCTGACACCTGACACACTGGTGGGTTGGGTTCTTCGTGTCCCTCAAAGGCTCTTGTTCTCTTGTCACTGGAGGCCCTGAAGCTTCCTTGCCATGAGAAGAGGTAGAGGACGAGGGATTGAGATGGAGGACGAGGGATTGAGATGGAGGACGAGGGATTGAGATGGTGGCCCCAGCTCGCCCTTCTCAAAGCCCGGTGTCTCTCTCTTGCATGCTTTGAGGCAAGAGACCTGGGTTTGGGGGTCTCTGTTCTCACTTGGGAAGAAGGTAATTCTGAAGCCTCCACCCGCTCTGGAATGGTGGGTGGAGGGGTGGAAGGGATGGACCTGAAATGCGGACCAGGGACCCTCATTTCTCCAGATTGACAAGAAGAGGGGAAGAGGAGGTAGATGGCTTGAACCCTGGGCTCTTGAAAGAAGGGGAATACTTAGCATGCCTCCTGGGGCCTTTCTCAAGGTGACAGGAGCCCCCAGAGGCTGAGCAGGCCCACCTATGGCTCCATCTCCAACCCACCACGTCCGGGGCCACAGCAAGCGCCTCCCCAGCAGACCTACCTAAGTGAGAAGATCCCCATCCCGGATACAAAACCGGTGGGAATGCTGGGAACCTCTGGGGACTTTCAGGGTTGCCTAGATCCTCTGGGATCTCACAGATGGGGGGACTGGGCATCTCCCTTCCCATTCTGAGCAGCAGTGGCAGACAGAGGCAACTGCCCCGTGTCCGTTCATGTTCCCAGCACGTAGCTGGACTACTCCATAGTTGTTTAAAAATGAACAATGGCTTTCTGAAATGTGACTTTTCATCGCTTCTCGGCCTTTTGGCTAAGATCAAGTGAAATGTGACTTTTTGGTTGTTGTTACCTGGGTTTGAACTCGGGTCCTTGTGCTTGCGCAGCAGGTTGCGAAACCACTGAGCTAAATCCCCGGCCCCTGACAAGTGGCTTTCTGAATGAATCTCAGCTTTCCTATGAAGGGAGAGGGGCCTGGGACAATCAGGATGGGCACCTGGAAAGATCTGCTTTATTGAAAAATGCAGGCCCAGGCTATGGCCTAGAAAGAAGTGGAGGAGGCTGCAGGCTGGTGGCCAGGACACTGTCACCTGCATTGCCAGAATCTCCATCAGATCCCTGGGTTGACAGGCCAAGCCCTGCACAAGGGTGGGGAACTGTAGCCTCAGTGCACCCCAAAGAGGAGACCCTTCGGTCTGAGAAGGGGCCAGGAGGCTTGGCCCTCACCAAGCACCGTCTTGGGGCTCTGGGATCCGCTAAGCCAAGCCTTCCGGAGGCAGGCAGGTCAGGTACAGGCTTGCTGCTGAGGCTGCATCCACCATGACTCAGCAAACCCTGCCGATTCTGCCACCCTGGGCTCTCCCCTGTGCCCTGGACAAGGTGGTGGAGCTCTGGGGATGGACAAGGAGGGCAGGGCTGGCCTGAAGGGCTGAGCCGGGGCTAGCCAAGGCCAGCTGGTGGTAGCTATACCCAGGACCAGCCCCTCACCCCTTCCTCCCACATCCTTCACTCTCAACCCTCCCCATCACCCCCAGGGCACATTCAGCCTGCGGAAGCTGTGGGCATTCACAGGGCCTGGCTTCCTCATGAGCATCGCTTTCTTGGACCCAGGAAACATCGAGTCAGACCTTCAAGCTGGTGCTGTGGCTGGATTCAAAGTGACTGAGTTGGGGCTTGTGTGAAGGCCCTGGGGGGGGAAGGAGGTGACCCGGGTGCCCAGGTCTCCACCAGGACACCCAGGCTAAGAGGGCAGAAACCTCAGCTTGCCCTGTTTCCCCAGGGCAGCTGTGAGGATGGTTTTCCTGGGAGCCAGCATCAAGTGCAAATGGGCCAAAAAAGGGTTCCCAGGGCAGCTCTGAGCATGGGGCGGGTGGTCTTTCCACTCCGGCTCTCCCACCCTCTCCCCATGGAGTGTCCTTGGTCTTGAAGGTGTCACCTGGTCTGGGTCTTCTAGGATGACCCCTTGGCTGAAGGTCTCCCCTGTCTCCTCACAGCTGCTTTGGGTACTGCTCTGGGCCACCGTGCTGGGCTTGCTCTGCCAGCGACTGGCTGCCCGGCTAGGCGTGGTGACAGGCAAGGACTTGGGCGAGGTCTGCCATCTCTACTACCCTAAGGTGAGTTTGTGGCGGTGGGGCCAGGAAGGAAGCACAGATGCCAAACCCCAAGTGGCCATCGCCAGCTTCCATGATCGAATAAACCATATCCTCACCCAAGCATCTCAAATCCAGTTGCTAGATAGACTGAGGCTCAGACTGAGAAGGACATCAGAGATGGTAGGCTTGTTCCACAGAAGGCAGTGAGTTGGGGCAGCCCGGAAATGCTTATTGCTGGGCTGGGCCCTGGGGACTTAGCTGCTGTCAGTGCCCAGATAGGAAAACTGAAATCACACCATGATATAGTTCAAAGGGATTTCGTCCAGGCATCTAGTCACTTCAGGTGTTGAAGAGCTGGAGGAGCAAGGGCAAAAGGTACCACCAAAGCTCAGAAAGTTACTACATCTCCAAATCAAGCCCAAGAGGCACCCAGAACCCAGGTTTGGAAAGAAAAGGCGAGACAGGAAGTCAGGCTTGCTCCTATATAACAATTCTCTCTTGGGAACTAACCGGGGTCCCTTGGGAACTATAGTATATCCCTCTGAGGGCAGCACACCCAGTCACCTAGTAACTGCCCTCTAGGCCCCACCTATTACAGGTTCCCCTGCCTCTCGACATCTTCACACTGGGACCAATTTCTACCACACAACCCCTTAGGGGACACACTTAGCCATAGCCACAGCCAACCCACTGCCCTGAGCACTCCTCACAAAACCTAACTAGATGCCCACTGGCAAGGCTCACCTGAAATGTAGTTTGCAGGCTTCTAGCTCTGCAGTGAATGGAAAGATGAATATAGGACTGAGCCAACTAATAAATTGTTTTAAAAACATTAGTGCCTATTAATTTTACAAAATACTGGGTTTTGATGTGGTATTTTCATTCATGTATATATATTTTTTAATATACATATTTTGATCATACCCACCCCCCCATTATTACCCTTACACCTCCTCTTCCTTTCCCCTTATTCCCCTCCTCTTGTCTAATAACGGTCTTCCCTCTACTTTCTGTCATCTTTTTTAGATTCTACATCTTTCTCAGTCTAGCTTATCTCACTTGGCATGATGATTTCCAATTCCATCCATTTTCCTGCAGATGGTATTGTTTTATTCTTCACAGCTGTACAATATCCCACAATGTGTATATACCACATTTTCTTTACCCATTCATCTATTGATGGGTACCTAGGCTGCTTCCATATCTTGGCTATTGTAGATTGTGTTGCAACAACCATGGACATGGAGGTATTCATATAGTATTAATTTGCTGACATTAATTCCTTCAAGTATATACCAAGGAGTGATATAGCTAGGTCATAGGGTAGTTCTCTTTTCAGGGGGGCGGGGTGTGTCATATTGGGGACTAAACCTATAGGTGCCCTGTCTGAGCTACTTTTTTCTTCTCTGAATTTTAGACAGAGTCTCCCTAAGTTGCTCAGATGGGACTTGAACTTGCAATCTTCCTGTCTCAGCCTCCCAGCATGCTAGGATTACACCATAACACTTGGCTCTATTTTCAGTTTTTTTGTTACCAGGGATTGAATTTAGGACCTTGCACTTTCGAGGCAGGCATGGTGCCACTGAGCTAAATCCCTGGCTATTTTCAGTTTTTTGAGGAATCTCCATATTGATTTCCATAGTGGCTGTACTAATTTATATCCTATCATCAGTGTAGAAGAGTTCCTCCCCCTGCCCCATATACTCACCAGCATTTATTATTTTTCATATTCTTTTTTTTTTGGTACTGGGGATCAAACTCAGGACCTTGTACTTGCGAGGCAGGTGGCAGCTTCACATTCTTGATTATAGTCACTCTGACTGGTGTGAGATGGAATTTCAGTATTGTTTTATTTGTATTTGCCTAATGGTTAAAGACGTTGAACTCTTTTTTTCAAATGCTTATTGGCCATTGGTGCTTCTTTTGAGAAGTCTGTTCAGTTCATTTACCCACTTACTGATTTGATTTATTATTTGACTTCTTGGTGTTGTTTTTTTAGTTCTTTATATATTCTAGATATTAATTCTCTGCTGGAAAAGTAGCTGGTAAAGATTTTCCCTCATTCTGTAAGTTGTCTCTTTACTTTGTCAGTTGTTTCCTTTGCTGTGCAGAAACTTTTTAACTTGATATACTCCCATTTATTGATTCCTGATATTATTTCCTGTGCTGTTGGAGTCCTATGAAGAAAGTCTTTGACTGTACCTATGGCTTAAAGTGTTTTCCCTATGTTTTCTTCTAGCAATTTCGAATTTCATGTCTCATACCTAGGTCTTTGATCCATTTTGCATTGATTTTTGTACAGGACGACAGATAGGGATCTGTTTCAGTTTTCTACAAGAATATCCAGTTTTCCCAGCACTGTTTGTTAGAGTTTGTCTTTTCTCCAAGGTATATTTTTGGATCCTTTGTCAAGAATCAGATGGTTGTAGCTGTGTGGATTTGTCTCTATGTCCTCTAATTTATTCCATTCATCATGTTTTTTTGGTTTTTTGTTTTGTTTTGCCAGTACCATGCTCCTTTTGTTACTATGGCTTTGTGGTATAATTAGAAATCTAGTATTGTGATTCCTCCAGCCTTCCTCTTTTTGCTTAGGATTGCTTTGGCTATTCTGGATCTTTTGTGTTTCCATATGAATTCCATGATTTGTTTTTTTCTAGTTCTGTGAGAAATGTCATTGGAAATTTGATGAGGATTGCATTAAATTTGTAGATCACTATCAGTAATATGGTCATTTTATTTAATTTTTATTAGTACATGTTTGTAGTACATAATGATTACATTCACTGTAGGGAGTTGACACATGTACATAACACATCTTAATTCTTTTTTCACTTCTTTCCTTTCTCCTCCCTCCATCTCTTGGTCAACTTAGCTTTTGCAAAAGATCCATCTCCCTGTTTCGTATCTTTTATTTTGCTCTTTGTTTATATTATGAGTCTCTCATATAAGAGAAACCATACAATATTTAAGTTTATGTTTCTGATTTATTTCACTTAACATTATGGTCTCAAGGTGCATCCATTTTCTTACAAATGACTTGTTTATCCTTCTTTATAGCATTGTGTATAAATACATTTTCTTTATCCATTCATCTGTTGATGGACATATAGGCTACTTTAAAGATTTAGTTATTATGAGTTGTGCTGTTATGAAGAGGAGTATGCATGTATCACTATAATATGATGTTTTTAACTCTTTTGCAAAGATAGCCAGAAGGGGAATAGCTGGAGCAAATGGAATTTCTAGTTTTAGTTTTTTGTTTTGGTACTGGGGATCAAACTTGGGACCTTGCACTTCCGAGGCAGGCGGCAGAACCACTGAGCTAAATCCCCAGCTCTAGTTTTAGTTTTTTGAGCCATCTCCATACTGATGTTCATAGTGGTTTACTAGTTTACATTTCTGTCAGCAATGTAGAAGTGTTCCTTTTCCCACGCAACCTCACTAGCATTTGTAATTTTATTTTATTTTTGGCTTTTTGAGATAGGGTCTTGTTATGTAGCCCAGGCTGTCTTCAAACTTGTGGCTATTCCCCTGCTTCAACCTTCTGAGTGCTGAGATTACAGGCCTGCATTACCACACCCAACTTATTATTTGATTTCTTGATGATAGCCATTCTTTCTGTAGTAAGATGGAATCCCAATGGTGTTTTAATTTGCATTCCCCCAAAGGCCAGAGATGTTGAACATTTTTCATGTATTTAATGGCCATTTGTATTTCTTCTTTTGAAACATATCTATTAATCTCACTTGCCTATTTTTTGATTAGGTCTTTTATCTATTTGGGGGAATCTTATTTTTTGAGGGTTGTTTTGGGGGTTTTTTGCTATAAATAAAACTTTATTCTTTAATTTCACTTTTTTTTTTCTTTTGAGACAGGGTCTCACTATGTAGTTCAGGCTATCCTTGAACTCACTATGGAGCCCAGGCTGGCCTCGAACTCACAGAGATCCTCCTGCCTCAGCCTCCTGAGTTGAGTCTTTTATATAGTCTAGATATTAGTTCTCTGT
The DNA here is from genome assembly GCF_000247695.1 of Heterocephalus glaber. The sequence continues at coordinate 6,618,378 of NW_004624823.1, read as the reverse complement.
CTGAGGAATCGCTGGCAAAATATTTTTCTCATTCTGTAGGTTGTCGTTTTCACTCAGTTTGTTGTTTAATATGGCTATCTTAACAATATTCATGGTGGGGCCCGGGACTTAGCTCAGTGGTTCTGCCACCTGCCTCGAAAGCACAAGGACCCAAGTTCAATCCCCGGTACCTACCCCCCAAAAAAGTAGAAAAACAATATTCATGGTCATAGGAGGTCTTTCCATCTTCTAGTGTCTTCAATTTCTTTCCTCAGTGTTCTCTAATTTTCATTGTACAGGTCTTTCACCTGTACAATGAGTTAGTCTTTAGGTGTTTTTATTTTATTTTTGAAGCTATTGTGCATGAGATTGTTTTCTCGATTTCCTTCTCAGCTTGTTCATTATCAGTATATAGAAAAGCTATTGGTTTTTTAATGATGATTTTGTATCCTGACAACAACTTACTGATGAAGGGCCTTGTTCTCCTATAGGTGCCCCGCATTCTCCTCTGGCTGACCATTGAGCTGGCCATTGTGGGCTCAGACATGCAGGAGGTCATTGGCACAGCTATCGCACTCAATCTGCTCTCCGCGGGACGGTACCACTCCAGGGCGCACCTACCTTTCAGCCCAGAGCTGGAGAGAGCTGCCGCTTCTTCCCCAGGCTGTGTCCCTCCCGAGTCCATTTTATCCTGAGGTCCCGCTGACATACACAGGGCTGAAGCTCCTAAGCCCCTGCCGTGCCTGGCCGCTCTCCTGGCTTTGCCCTTCCTGGGGTTCTCTGTACCATTTCCCATACACTCCGCTCCCCTCGCCCTACTGTCCAGGCGTTGGTTCCTGCTTGAAGGCGGCCAGATTCCCCAGTGTCCATCCCTGAGGGTGGGAGTCCTCGACCCTGGAGCAGGTGGGCTCACCTAGGCCACTGTGGTTTCAGAATTCCACTCTGGGGTGGCGTCCTCATCACCATCGTGGACACCTTCTTCTTCCTCTTCCTGGATAACTACGGTGAGCGATTTGCACAGCACAAGGATGGGAGGGGCCTGCTGTGGGCGGGGCCTGAGGACCGGCTCACCTGGAAGGGGCGTGGCTTCTGCTACTGAGGGGTCAAGCTAGCTGTGAGGCTTGAGCACGTTGCTTGGGCTTCGGTTTCTTCATCTATTACCTGGGGGAAAGAACCGCACAGACGTCAAAGGGCACTGAGGTAATAGTGTAGGTTAGCCCTCGGCACAGTCACTGCAACAAAGTGCTCAAAATATTAGCCATAATTGTTTGTGTTACAGGGTTTGGGTTTGTTTGTTCTGCTTCTTTACCATGCCCCTAGGGTTGCGGAAACTGGAAGCTTTTTTTGGACTCCTTATTACCGTTATGGCCTTGACCTTCGGCTATGAGGTGGGAAGTCCTACCTGCACCCCGCCCGCCTTCTCTCCCATCCTCCCGTTTACCCCAGGGGCTGGGGGAACGGCCCCTACCCAACCTCCTGGCTGCCGCCATTTTGGGAGAATCCAGAACGGGTGTCAGTCAGCGTCGGGGGCTGACCAGGCTCTCCCCACAGTATGTGGTGGCGCGTCCCGCGCAGGGGGCGCTTCTTCGGAGTCTGTTCCTGCCCTCCTGCCAGGGCTGCGGACAGCCCGAGCTGCTGCAGGCCGTGGGCATCGTTGGCGCTATCATAATGCCTCACAACATCTACCTGCACTCGGCCTTGGTCAAGGTGAGCGGAAGGGAGGGGAGGAAGAGACGCCCCCTTTCTAGACCTGGCCAGCCCTGCCTTGAAGCCTGGACCCCAACCCCCTGGCTCCTGACTTCAGGACTTTAGGCAGGAGCTGAGTCACTATTTATTCAACCTATAATAATGATGTATGCCTGGCGTAGTGGTGCACAGCTGTAATCCCAGCACTTGGGAGGCTGAGGCAGGAGGATGTGAGGTTCCAGCCCAGCCTGGATAACTAGTGACTTGGTGGGACACTGTCTCAAAATGAAAAATAAAAAAGGACCGGGGATGTAGCTCATTGTTCAATCCCCAGTACCAATAAATAAAATAAATAAACAGTTGAGGTTTGAAGGGAACATGTGTAGAAGTGGGAGGGTGGGGACTTAGGCCCTTTCCTTGCCTTTGGCTTTCATAGTCTCGGGAGGTAGACCGAGCCCACCGGGCAGACATCTGGGAAGCCAACATGTACTTCCTGATTGAGGCCACCATTGCCCTGTCTGTTTCCTTTGTCATCAACCTCTTCGTCATGGCTGTCTTCGGGCAGGCCTTCTACCAGCAAAGCAACCAGGACGTGGTGAGACCCCTTCCCCAGGCAGGCCCAGCTCCGTACACAACGCCCTGGAGCTCATGACTGCCTCCTTCTGAGTCTGCCTGGCTCGATTCTCTCTCCTGATAATCCCATTGTCAGAAGACAAGCAGCATTTACTGAGCAAATAATTACTGAGCACTGAGATAGACCGGGCAGCTCCTGGACCGTGGGGTCGAACAGTCAGTGATTCCCGCCCCCCCCCGCCCCCGCAGATTGCATAGAGAGGGGTCAAAGAGACAGGAGACAGACCACTGCTACACAGGACCACTGAGAAGTGAAGCTGTGGTGAAGCATAATTGGCAGCTGGGAGAGGGGCGGCCAGGAAAGCCTTCTACTTGGAGGTGACACTTTCATAGTGACTGAGCAGGCACCAGCAGCTCTTCCTGGATGTCTGGGATCTGGATCTGTGTCTGTCTGTGGTTCAGAGTGGAGCTGTCACAACTTCCAGCCATTGTTGGGTGCTTACCTAATGCTGAGTATTGTGGGGGAGGTGTGGCCAGGCCTGCTGGGACAACTGGCCTTGCTATGTGACCTGGGGTGGTAGTTTACGTCCCTCCCTGGGTCTCATCCAGTTCTTTGGCACAAGGAGACAGGGCTAAATAGTGATTGAGAGCACTTGTCTTCAACACAGGTGGTGGCCTCAGCAGTGTGGGAAGTGGGTGGGCTGTGAGGAAGAGTGGACTGCTGGGCATCTGAATTGCCTCTCAGTGGCAATTCCAGCTCTTACGAACCCAAGAGAGGCTGGAAACTGAGTTCCACGTAAATTCGTCCAATTTTAAACATTGGTAACAAATTCACATTAAAGAAAAAAACAAGTCAGATTCAGTGGTGCACTCCTGTAAACCCAGCACTCTGGGAAACTGAGACAGGAAGATCACAGGTTCAATCCTAGCCTGGGCAACTTAGGGAGACCCTGTCTCAATGTAAAAATAAATAAACAGGGCGGGGGATGTAGCTTAGTGAAAAGGCCTTGGGTTCAATCTCTAGTTCAGGAAAAGGAAGGAAGGAAAGAAAAAATGTTAGTCAAACAGGGTATGAGGCCAGATTCAGCCTTCAAGCCACCGGTTTTGACTCCCAGCAAGACCAGGGGAGCTGATTTTCCAAGACTGACTGTGCGCTTCCCATCTCCCTGCTGCTCCCCCGCAGTTCAACGTTTGTGCTAACAGCAGCCTCCACGACTACGCCAAGATCTTCCCCAGGAACAACCACACAGTGTCGGTGGACATTTACCAAGGAGTAAGCTCAGGGCCTTGCAGACGGACACGGTGGGTGGGATCCAACCCTGCTCTCGCCACGCCCACCTCGGAGCCCAGCCTCGCGGAGGGCGGGTCCACACTCTGACCACACCTCTCCCCGCAGGGCGTGATCCTGGGCTGCCGCTTCGGCCAGGCAGCCCTCTACATCTGGGCGGTGGGTCTCCTGGCTGCGGGGCAGAGCTCCACTATGACGGGCACCTACGCGGGCCAGTTCGTGATGGAGGTGGGCTGAGGGTGAAGGAGGCCTGTGGTCCAAGGAGGACAGGCACATTCCTGGGGCTCAGACACCGGGCCTTAAGGCAGCCCAGAGCTCAGCGCTAGAAAACTGAGCTTCGGAGAGGTGGGGCGGACAGCTTGGGGAAGCCGCAGGTGCAGGACAACCAGGAACCTGTTCCCAAAAGCCGTTCAGTCTTTCCCCCATTTCTCTCACCCGTACCCTATCCACTGATTGCGCACCAAGCAGCTCCCATTTCAGATATGGGAAACCAGTGTCCTCCAGGTGGGAGGTGGGCTGAGAGACAGAGTCCCTCTTCAGGAGCCCCCGGGCTGCCCCCATCAAGGTCCCTACCCCCATCCAGGGCTTCCTGAAGCTGCGGTGGTCTCGCTTCGCCCGGGTCCTCCTCACGCGCTCCTGCGCCATCCTGCCCACCGTGCTGGTGGCTGTCTTCAGGGACCTGAGGGACCTGTCGGGCCTAAACGACCTGCTCAACGTGCTGCAGAGCCTGCTGGTGAGGCCGGGGTTAAACAGAAACATAGCAACCCCTGTATCCTAAACCCACCTTGCCTCAAGGCTCACGGGACCCCACAGCCATCCAGGGGTCGGAATCACCCTGATTCCAGTTTTACAGATAAGAAAACTATGCACCAAGTTAGGTGACCCCTGGCAGAGCCAAGATTCACACTGGGCAGCCCCCACATCCTGTTCCTGTGGTGGAAGGCAGAGGAGCTGGCAGGCCCAGAGTGGATGGGGGACTCCAGGCAGAGGCTGTGGAGCCCCGGCTGTTCCTCCCCCTGCTGGAGGAGATGTCAGTCCCTCACCCTCAGCCTGGGGCCTTCTGCAGCTTCCCTTTGCTGTACTGCCCATCCTGACATTCACTAGCATGCCGGTTGTCATGCAGGAGTTTGCCAGTGGCCGGTGAGTACTCCCATGGTGTGCCCCAGGGCTAGGACATTTGGTCCCCACAGCCACCCAGAGGTAGAGACTACTATTATCCCCATTATCTGAATGTAGCAACTGAAGCTCAGAGAGCCAAAAGAATTTGCTGAGGAACTGGGCGTGGCATTGCATGCCTGTCATTCCTGCATTGGAGGGGGCTGAGGCAGGAGGATGACAAGTTCCAGCCCAGCCCAGACAATCTAGCAATTTAGTGAGACCTTGTCTCCAAAAGAAAAGTAAAAAAAAAAATAAAAACAACAACAACAAACCAACAACAAAACCCGAAAGTAAACTGGGCCAGGGATTTAGCTCAGTGGCACCTTGCCTGGCTCGAAAGTGCAAGGTCCTGAGTTCAATCCCAGGGACCAAAAAAAAAAGTAAACTAAAGGGGGGGGGGCAGGCTGGAAATGTAGCTCAGGGTGAAGGCCCCAGGTTCAATCCTCAGTGTTTAAAAAATAAATAAATGAAAGAACTTGCCCAAGGCCATGGGGGGGGGGAGGTCAGGAATCTAGGGTGGAGGCTCACCCACCCTCACCTCACCTCACGTCAATTCCTGCCAGTGTGGAGCCTGGAGGGCCAGGGACAAGGAGTCTATCCGCTTCTAGCCCCACAGCCGAAAGCCGGCTTTGTGTATCCTGTCCCCAGCTCCAAGCCAGCTGGGCCACAGGAGGAGGCAGGGAGAAGGTAATGCCCGTGCTTTGCCGGCATCTGCCCAGTCACCTCCCTCCTGTCACCCAGGCTAAGCAAGGTGGTCACCTCCTGCATCATGGCCCTGGTCTGCGCCATTAACCTCTACTTCGTGGTCAGCTATCTGCCCAGCCTCTCCCACCCTGCCTACTTTGGTCTCATAGCTGTGTTGGCTGCAGCCTACCTGGGCCTCACTTCATACTTGGTACTGTAGGGCTAGGGGTGCCTTGGGGAGGAGGGAGCGGAGGAGAACATGCCACCTTGGGGGAGGGGAAGGGAGTGCACACAGATGGGGGCTTCCCAGAGGTCCTAGCCCCTTCTGCATTCATGATTGCCCCTCCCCCAGGCCTGGACCTGCTGCATCGCACTCGGAGCCACCTTTCTGACCCACAGCTCCCACCAGCACTTCCTGTATGGGCTCCCTGAAGAAAAGCAGAAGGATGGGGAGAGCTCTGGATGAGCCCAAGGGTGGCAGCCAGACACTTTTGGAGGCTGGCCCAGTGGGGTCCTTGAAGACTTGCTATTTTTAATTTAGATAAATGCTTAACCTCTGGGTCTGTCTCATCTGTAAAACGGGGGCAACCACCACTTTGACATGAATGTAAAGCACTTTTACACAGTACTTAGCACTTGTGGGTTTAAAAAAATCATTTAAAAATATTTATTGATGATGGGCACGCAGGCCCTGTAATCAGCACTCCGAGAGCCCGAGGCAGAAGGATCACAAGTTCGAACCCAGCCTGGGCAATTTAGCAATTTAGTGAGACCTTACTTTAAAATTTTTTAAAAGGGCTGGGTATACAGCTGAGTCCAAAGGTCCTAGCTTCAATCTGCAGTACAAAAGAAAGAAAGAAAGAAAGAAGGAAAGAAAGAAAGAAAGAAAGAAAGAAAGAAAGAAAGAAAGAAAGAAGGAAAGAAAGAAAGAAAGAAAGAAAGAAAGAAAGAAAGAAAGAAAGAAAGAAAGAAAGAAAAGAACTGAGCACTTATAAGAGTGACCCAATAGACACGCGGGGAGGGAGTGGAAGTGACACAGTCTCCAAACTGGCACTTAAAATAGAGGCTTACAAATACTAAACAAACACCAGCTTCCTTTTCTTCTAAAGAGCTAGGAACACAAGCCCGGAAGGCTCTAAAGCCCTGAGAGCCCTCAAACCTCTGGCTGGCTTGCGCTCTCCGCAGCTTTAGCCGCACCTGCAACCCGTTTCCCGGCAGTAAAATGAGGCGCGGTTATAAGGAACCCAAGAGTCCGTGCCTCCCGGGCCCAGTGCCCTTGCTATCTCCCCAAGGGACCGGGCAGACAGGACTCCCACGCTGTGCGGTTAATGCTCCGTCGGCGCTGATAGCTGGCTCCCCCTAGGGGCAGGGACGGTCCCGAGCGCCGGCGCTCTCGCTGGGCGTCACCCTTCAGGGCCCAGCGGAACTACTGGGCCGGCGAGAACCGGAATCTCCCGCCGGGGGGTGCAGAATCTCCAGCAAGGAGGTGGGGAGTAGCTGTGTGGGCCAGGGAACCCATTCTTTCACTAGGAGCGGCCGGGCACCCCTTCGCCCCGTGCGGAGGCTGTACTTTACAGACGGTCCCTAGGCTGTTTCTAGGCTCCCCTAAGTCCCACCTCCTGGCTCCCTGGGCTCCTCGGACCCCAGCCTGAGAGCCGCGGGGAGCAACAACGGGGTGGGGCGCCAAGTCTTTCACAGGAGTTAAACTTGGGGCAGGTGGGGTGCCTGCCCGCACCCCCGATTTTCCGGGGACCCATCAGGGCCGGCGGCCCGGCTCCGCGCTCTGGTTGGAGTGCTTGTTTATGATAAGAATTTTTTCTTTCTTAAAAGGGCAACGATGAGAGTGGGGCCCACAAGGACGGGATGGGACAGGTCTGTTGCAACCGTGGCAACTGCCAGTGAGGGTGCGGGGAGAGAGGGCCGCCCACTGCTTGCTCTGGGCTTGCCTCTGGAGCGGACGGGACCTACGCGGCCGAAGAATGGGGCGGTGGGGAAGAAGGGCATCGCCTGAATTCTTCTCCAGCTGCGCATACGTGTCCCGGCCGACCCTCCCCCCCATTCACTTGATATCAACTGGGCGCCAGTTCTGTGCCCGGCCCAGTGCCAGAGGCGGGGAGGAAGCAGAGTCCCAAATTAAAGATGTGAGCTGAGCTGTCAAGGAGTTCAACCCCAGGGGACAAGTTCAAGTTCCTGAACAGCAAGATGAGGCTAAGGGCACCTGACCCTGCCTGACCAAGTGAAACTAGGGCCCGCCCGAGGAGGTGACCCATGCACAGGGTTTTGAAAGAAGAAAAGAAAGAGGGACAGTCCCACGAAAGTGAGTGTGGCAGGGCAGTGTCTGGTGTGCACCGTGCAGGGAGTGGAACCTCCAAGGAGACTCCGGAGCCTGTGGAGCCAGGCGATGCAGGCTGCTCACAGGAACAGTGAGCCTAGAATTGGAACCGGGGCCAGAGATGATGAGGCACCGCTGAGGAGTAGTCCTGGGCCTGGCAGGAGTCAGCCACCAGCGCAGGACCCAGTCATGTTGTGCCACGGAGGGCCCTGCTTGGGGCTGCCCTCACCTCCGCAGTAGCCCTGGTCCCCGCGGCCCCCAGACTCAGCGCAAATAAGACCCTGGGTTCCGGGACAGGAAGCCTACTGAGGGTGCTCGGCCCCGCTCACTGTGCTGCCCCCTTCACCCTGCTTTTCCAGCCCCGTGGCATGTGAGCAGGTGGGCGCTGGACAGAGAAGACACTTGGCCTCGTTGCCAGACAGAATCCTGCTGAGTCCCCCCACCCCCCACCCTGGGCCTAGGAGCATCCCCGACAAGTGATAAAACAGATACAGATGATAGGGGGACAGCAGCCGGTGTGGACCCACACACACAAGCAAAGAACTTCCTTCACCCTACCCCCCGGCGTGGGCAGAGAGCTAAAAGGCTCCGGACCAAAGGCGTGTCCCCCTGCTCGCTGGGGGCAGCAGGGATGCGGGGGGCGGGCTGCCCTGCCCGGTTCTCCGACCCGTGCAGCCCCCCCCCCCCCCCCCCCGTCACAGAGAGGATCAGAGGGAGAGGGAGGAGACCGCACCGCCCAGTAGACCTGGGGCAAAGCCAGCGAGTCGTTCGGTCCCTGACCCTGCACTGCCTTTTGGGGTCCCTGCGGGTCGGACCCAGAAGGGCGCTGGCTCTGGGAGGCAAGGCCGAGTCCCGCTTGGCCCCGGCTGGAGGGCTGGGCTTGGCGCTGCTCTTCTGGGAGTTCGGTTTCCTTAGCTGTCACGGGAATACGAAGGGGGTCGCTCTAAAGAGCAAAGGAGATTAAGGGCACTGCCAGATCAAGACCTGGCGACAGATGGCCGAGGAAGCTGATAAAGTGCAAGGGTGGCGTTCCTGCAGATGCCCTGGGCACAGGAGGGGGCCGGGGTGGGCTGCAGGCGCGGGCCCGCCCCCCACACCCCGTCTGCCGGGCCTCCCCCGGCTCCCTCGGGCAGCGCAGGCTGACAGGCGCCCCGGGCGAGCGGGGCGAGCGCGAATCCAAGGCCGGACTGGGCCGAACGCGCCAGCCCCGCCCCGCCGCGGAAGACGGGAGGAAGTGCCGAGGCGCGTCCGTCAATTTTTAAATTGTGAACACAAAATGGAAACGATGAATGCAAGGAACTTCGTAATCGGGTGGGGGGGCACAGACCTCAAGGTGCGCTACACACGCGGGCCTGGAAACGCAGAGCCCCCTCCCCTCACGGTGTCCCCACAGCCCCGCCTGGAACCTGTAAGAGAGTCCCTAAACAGTTGACACTGGTTCCTCTGGGCACTCGGAGCCAGCACCCTCGAATAAGGCCGGAGTGGTCGGGGAGACCTCCGGTTGGTGGGAGGAAGCGTTCGAAGCCCAGGGCGTATGCGAAAGCCTTTGGCTGGGGAGAAGCCTGCTCCTCCGGACGCAAACACGGGTGGCGTGGGCGCTGGCGGTGGACGTTCGGGGCGACCCGCGAGGTAGTGAGAGTTGAAATTTTCACACCCGATAGACCAGGATCACAGGGCCCAGAGATTGCAGTGGCTGGAGGCAGTCCCAGGTAAAGAACCTAATTTTGTGGATTCCCAGAGCTATTTGGACCTACCAGTAGTACTAGAACCTTCGATCATCCACTACGTCCCTGCGAGGTGGCTTCTACCAACATCAGGCAGAAACCCCATTTTATAAGTAAATTAGCGTTATCCCATTTTCCAGATAAGCAGGCCGATAAGTGCCTGGTGCCGGGCCCTCCGAATCTGCAGAACCCGAGCCGCGCTGCCTTTAGGCGCTACAGGGTGTTGGCGCTCCTGGCCTCGGACCCCTGGCTCGGGGTCCAGGAAGGTGGGTCGGGTGTCCGCCCTGCCACGCAGCCGCAGTGGCTCCGTCCCGCCGGCGGGCGGCCGGAAAGGAAGCGACGCCCCCTGGATCTCGGCAGGAACCCAGCCCGGCCCGCCTCCCCGCCCTCGGAGCTGCGCCGGCCCCAGAAGTGATGAAAGCCTCGGCCGAGTCTTGGTCACGCCGAAGCCGTTGCCCTTTTAAGGGGGAGCCTTGAAACGGCGCCCGGGTTCCATGTTTGCATCCGCCTCTCGGGGAGGAAACTCCATGTTGTAACAAAGTTTCCTCCGCGCCCCCTCCCTCCCCCTCCCCCTTAGAACCTGGCTCCCCTCCCCTCCGAAGCTCGCGGGGATCCCTCCCCTCCCCCCCGTGCCCCGATTCCGGCCCGAGCCGGGGGGGAGGCCGGGCGCCGGGGCCAGAGTCCGGCCGGAGGGGAGCGCGCCCGGCCCCATGGACAGCTCGGCCGTCATTACTCAGATAAGCAAGGAGGAGGCGCGGGGCCCGCTGCGGGGCAAAGGTACTGGGGTGGTGAGGAGGGGGATGCCGTCTGCGCGTGTCGAGAGGGGAGGAGGAGGGGACCGGAGTCTGTCCCTACGCTGCAGCCGCTGCCACCGCCCCGGGCGCCCGCCTTGGTTGGGTCGGAGCTCCTGGCCCGAGAGGCGGTGAGAGCAGAGTTTGAACTCTAGGAGTTTCCGAGACATGGGGCGGGGCCTGGCGCCTCTAGTACACCCTTGTCTGACCCAGGTTGGGAAACTGAGGTTGGGATAGGGAGGGGACCTCTGCGGGGGCTCTTGGGCCGGCCTAGCCCGGGCGTCGCCCCCTCCCCCCAGGTTGGCGCCAATGGGGCTGCGGGGTAGGGGGTTAGGTGGACGCCTTCGGGTCACCCGCTGAGACTCCGCCCCTCAGTCCTTTGGTCGGGTCGGGTCTTGGGAGGGGGCGCGGAGGTGACAGCGGCCGGGAAGGCTTGGAGGATCTCCCGCCAACCCGCAGCCACGTTTCCACAAACTTCCGAGTCATGCGTGGAGGCGCCGAGCACCTCCGAGGCACAGAGGGGCCCGCACTCCCACCAGTTCCTGCGCGCCCGCCGGGACAGCTTTGTGTCCGTAGGGGACGCTGCCCCAGGGCTGCAGGCCGTGGGCGCCCAGGATGTGCGCCCAGGATGTGCACCCAGGCACCAACCCGGGAACCCCCACTGAGGCTGTTCCCCCGGGCCGGGAAGCCAGGGTGGGGGTCCCTCCTGGGCCTCGTGTGGTTCTCGGGGCTTGGAAGTCCTCGAAGCTCTATCCACTTCCCGCCTAGGCCTAGTGCGGCCCGGGCCAGGGCAGGGGCGGGGGCGATGGAGGGTGGGTCTGTCAATCAGCAGCCGCCGCCTTGCTGCAGGTCGGCGGTCTGGGCGGGGCGGGGCGGGACAGAGGAGGCGGGGCGGGCAGATGGCGCGGGACACTGGCTTCACTCCTAGGGACTGCACCCCCTAGCTCTAAGGACTTTGAACCTGAAGGGACAGGATGGAGGGAGAGTGGGAGTGGGCGATGGGGCCCCTGGGCCTGAGGAGAGGCTGCCCAGGTAAGGTGGCCAGATGATAGAGGCTGTGAGAGAGCAGCACCTCGTCCCCTGCGTCACTCGCCAACACAGGTGCCTTTGTATCCACACTGGACTCCTGGGGAGGTGACCCAGGGGCTGGAGCAAAGACTGGCCGGGCCCTGGCAGGCGGGTTTCAGGGAGGATCAGAGTCTCCTTACTGTGCCTCCCTGAAGGAAGGGGGCGTGGCTAGACCAGCTCTGGGGTTTGCACCTGGGCTGCCTGCCTCTGCAGCCCAGTGTGTCCACGTCCCCATCCTGGGCCTCCCTGCTTCAGGTGACCAGAAGTCAGCCTCTTCCCAGAAGCCCCGGAGCCGGGGCATCCTCCACTCGCTCTTCTGCTGCGTGTGCCGTGAAGATGGGGAGGCCCTGCCCGCCCACAGCGGGGCGCCCCTGCTGGTGGAGGAGAACGGTGCCATTCCCAAGGTTCGTGGAGGGCAGGTGGGGGCACCAGGGGATCTGGGCTCAGCTAGGAGGGAGCTTAGGGAAGGGCTCCTGGTGGAGGTTGTGTGACCCCACTCAGCACCCTGGGAGGGTCAGAGAAGGGGGAGCCCTACTCCTAAGCCCTCCTCCTTCCCCCAGGCCCTCAGGCCTGGCTCTGTCTGCCCCAAGACTGCTGCCCACTAACACAACTCTGAGGGGCTGGGGATTTAGCTCAGGGGTGGGATGCCCCACTGTCCCCATGTGTCCTCAGGCCGCCAGGGGAGGGATGCCTCTGTCGGAGGTCCCCCCCCCCAGCCCTGCCCCTCCCCACAGCAGAGCCCAGTGCAGTACCTGCTCCCCGAGGCCAAAGCCCAGGACTCAGACAAGATCTGTGTGGTCATCGACCTGGATGAGACCCTGGTCCACAGCTCCTTCAAGGTGGGTCCTGAGCCTGGGAGGGGCCTGCTCTGGCGGGGGGATGGGGCTCCCCACCCTAGCTCCAGCAGCTCTTTTCCCCCTGCAGCCGGTGAACAACGCCGACTTCATCATCCCGGTGGAGATCGATGGGGTGGTCCACCAGGTGAGGGCTAGGGAGAGATGGTGGGCTTGGCATCTGCCCCCAGGCCCCATACTCTTCCCACCACTCCGGAGCGAGCCCCAGATGGGACTTTGATAGACGTGGAATGGTGGCGGCCCAGAGAACGTGTGAGATCTGCCTGAGGTCACACAGAACCTCCAGGACTTGGCTGACTCCGGGCCTCTGGCCTGGCCTCGATGTGCCCTCTCACCCCGCACCCCCTTGCCCGGGACCCAGTTCAAGTAATTCAGGATAGGTTGTGTGCTGTCCAGCCTGTTCTCCATTACTTGGCTCGGGGGCCGGCGCCCTGCAGCCTTGGGGTGAGGGGCTGTCCTCAGGGTCCTGCTTGTTTTGAGGCCAAGGTGAGGGAAGAGACTGGGACTTTAGTGACTCCCTAGTCGGGATCTGCAGCTGCTGGGCTTGAACCTTGTCTTGATCCTCTGGGACACTGGGTGGTTGGACAGCTGGCCAAGGGACACCACTGGCCCTGGCTCCTCCACCTCCTCCACCATTCCCTCCCAGCCCTCTGCTGCCCCCTCCCCAGCCCGTGGGCCACAGCCCCTCACTGGCCCACCCCCCAGGTCTATGTGCTGAAGCGGCCCCATGTGGATGAGTTCCTGCAGCGAATGGGTGAGCTCTTCGAGTGCGTGCTGTTCACAGCCAGCCTGGCCAAGGTGAGCCTCTACCAGGGATGTGGGGTAACCTCGCCCTCCCATCTGCCTCCAGCATGCAGCCAGATGGAGCTCTGGGCCACTCCCAGCCCTTGGATGACCCACCTCCCACCCCCAGTATGCAGACCCAGTAGCTGACCTGCTGGACAAGTGGGGGGCTTTCCGGGCCCGGCTGTTCCGAGAGTCATGTGTCTTCCACCGGGGGAACTACGTGAAGGACCTGAGTCGGCTGGGCCGAGACCTTCGGCGGGTGCTTATCTTGGACAACTCCCCAGCCTCCTACGTCTTCCACCCAGACAACGCCGTGAGTGCTGGAAGACCACACAGGGCTGGGACCAAGGGACAGGAGCCCATCCAGGCTGCCTTGGGCTCCATAAACCTAGATCCAATGGTGTCAAATGGCTGTGCCTTTCCATGCCTGTCACCCATGCACACCACTGTTGCTGCCTGGTACTTGGTTAATTGGTCCATTCCACCTGTATGTGGACAGTGCCCACCACCAGGCAGTAGGGACAGCTTTGGCTTTTCAAAGTGCCAGTTGTGACCTAGTAATGGGCCACAGAATGAATGTAATGAGTCTTGATTGGGATTTTTAACAAAATGAAACAATAACAAATAATCTGAGTACTTAAAGTGTTGCTCTGTGAAACTTTTACCGTATATGTGTCACTCAGAGTTGCTGTCCAACCGTGAGAGCTGTGGATAAGGGCTTCCCTGGAACTGGGCAGCCTGAGTAGTGGGTGCTTAGGGCTGGCCTGGACATTCAACACCCTGGCCTGCCTGCACCCTCACCTTCCTCTTCCCATCTCCCCAGGTCCCGGTGGCCTCCTGGTTTGATAACATGAGTGACACTGAACTCCATGACCTCCTACCCTTCTTCGAGCAACTCAGCCGAGTGGATGATGTGTACTCAGTGCTCAGGCAGCCTCGGCCCGGCAGCTAGTGAGGCGCCGTGGGGCCAGGACCTGTCCTAGGCAGAAGCCTGCACCTCCTGACGCACAGACTCTGGGTACTTGCCTGTACTCTGTTAAGAAAACCTGCGGGCTGCACCATGTTCATGGCCCTGGGGAAGCAGGCATCTCCCTACCAGCCCCACTGGGCTGCACCAAGGACGATGAGCCCTGGGCCCATGTCAGTGCCTTCAAACCTCCTCTCCCCTTTTCAGGGGGCCTGGGAGGCTGTGCCTGCTGCTTACCCTTTCTGTCTCCTTTCTCCGTGCTGCCATGTTTCTGTGCTGCCAAATTGGGCCCCTTAGCTCCAGTTCTGCTTTGGGGGTGGAGGCAGGGTTTCTGACCCCCCAGCCCAGGAACAGTGGACACCAAGTGCCTTGCATAGACACCCCCCTTCCCTGTCAGCTCTCCCAAGGGCAAGGACACAGGTGGCTGCACTCTAGGTGTCCTGCCCAACCCCTACCTTGGGACTGATGGAGCAAGCAGCAGTTTCTTCCCTAGGGAGGGCCGGGAGGGGAGGTCTGTGACCACCTGTGAAGGAGCAGCCATTCTTCCTTCAGGATCCCACAGCTCCACCTCTCCAAAGCTGGACCCCTGCTTCTGCCTTAACCACCCCAAGGCCCTGTGGCTTGGTTCCCTGAGCTCTGAGTATGGGGGCATAGGCAGGACCCCCTTGTGGTGCCATATAAATATGTATATGTGTATATAGATTTTTAAGGGAAGGAGCGAGGGAAGGGTCAGGGTAGAGACACCCTTCCCTCGCTCCTTTCCTGGGCCCAGAAATTGGGGGGAGGGAGAGAAAGGATTTTTACATTTTTTTAAACTGCTATTTTCTGAATTGAACAAGCTGGGCCAGGGGGCTGAGGCTCTGTCCTCCTCTGTCCCTCACAGCCCCTTTGCTCTGTTCATTCAGAAATACTCTTTGAGCACCTTCTATGCCCACCAATGTGCTAGGTCCACCAGCTAAGTGAGTGGGGGAGTCTCCACCCCCTAATTGGTGCCTCTCCCCACTCGACTTCACAGGTGCCTTCCAGGTATCTGCAGGAGGTGGGACTTTCTTGGGTTTGGGGGTTCTCCAGAAAACCTGGCCAGGTTGTCCCCCTCCCTTGTGCCAACCCACCCCCTGCAGCCTCCTCTGACCCCCTGCTGGCTGGGGCCCCCTGCTCCCAGTCCTGCCTTCCAATTCTGACTTCTGTTTCTGAACCCCTGCCCCGCACCAGTGGAGTCTGGAGGTCAAGGCCTTGTGTTCTCCCCAGGGTCGTAGAGTTAAGGGGACCCCCAATGCCAAGGGAATTGGTGGGGGAGGGAGGCTACAGTTGGCCTGAGTCAAGGGTGACCATCCCGTTAAGTGCCTTCTCTGACGGCCTCACAGTGTGATAACTAAAGAGAAAGCCAGGTCCGTCCTGCTTCTGTGGTTTTTGGTCTGTGCCATGTGACCCTGCTTCAGCAAACCCCGGGTGGGGGCAAGAAGAGGGAGAGGCTGCTCAGGCCCTGCGGCAGGGTGGAGAGCACAGCCTTGGGTTGGACTTGTGCACCTCAGATTGTGGTAATGAGTTATTTTGTCTCTGGACTTCAATGGTTTGATCTGCAAAATGGAGACAGACCTTAGGCACACTGTTGAAGTCCCTGACACTGAAGATTCGAAACTTAGTTATAAAGCAAAACTACAACGCCCGGAAAGGAGCGGGCCCTGCGATGCCCGCGGGGCGGAAGGGCGCGTGGCTGGCGGAGCCCGGGAGGCCAGGTTCTGCTCCCCAGGCTGGCGGGTTGGCCTGCCAGGTCGTTGGCGTCCTGGAGCTGTGGGCTGTGTACTGGAGCCGCAATCTCCAGCCTAGGGATAGTTCGGCAGACTGGGTGGGGCTGGCGCCAACTCCCGGCCGCTGCCCCACTTCCTGCCCCGCCCCACGGTCCGCGGGCGCTTCCTCTACGGACCTCGCGGCCCCGGCCGGGCAGGAAGTTCCCTCGGCCCGCTTCCCTCGCCGGCCACTAGGGGCCTCCCTGTCCTCGGGGACCCGGGTCTTCCCGGGGCCTGGCCTTCGCGTACCTACTTCACCACCCAGGGACCCACCCCACTCCTCCTGCAACCCGGGACTGGGAAGACCGGGACCTGCCTCATTCTCCACTCCTGTGAAGGTGGGGTCCATCGCACGTGTCGGTCCCTGTTCCCGCAGCCCCGCACCTGGCCGTCGTTTATCTGGCGAATGTAGCCCCAAATCTGCCTCCTGCAGCCTCAAATCTGCCTCCTGCAGCTTCAGCTGTTGAATGCCCCGATTCTATGTGCAGGGCATTGCACTGGGCGTGAAGCCGCCCCTTCTCCCACGTCCCGCCCCGCTCCTGCTCCTTTTATCCAGTAGGGAAGAGCCAGAAATCACCCACCTGGGAAGAGAAGCCTGCAGTACCCTGGTGTCAACTCTGGTCTGACTGGACCAGGAGAGCCTC
The DNA here is from genome assembly GCF_000247695.1 of Heterocephalus glaber. Next base: position 6,602,057 of record NW_004624823.1, on the reverse strand, counting down.
AGCAAGATAAATACCCAGCCCCTGGCCTCAGCCTATCCTGGAGGACCTGCTCTAGTTCCTGCTCTCCATGTAAACACTAGTCGCCCCAGATTTGCATCCCGGAGGCCACACAGGCAGAGCGCCCAGGTTTGAGTGAGACCATAGTCAGGGTTTCCTACCACCACCTACACACCCTCCACCTAGGCAGAGTTCAACCTGACCACATTGCAGGTGCTTCCCTGGGCCAGGCACAGCGCCAGGAGCAAGCTGTGTCACTGCTGCTCTCAAGGAACTCAACCCAGAGATATAAACTCATTGATTGGGAGGGTGGAAATCGAGGTTTTGATCTTTTAAGTATGAGTGTTATATCGCTAGGATGAGTTATTGACCCTGCTTCTGGATGCCTTAACTTTGTTCCTTCAGCAGTAGTTGCTGCAGAGGCCCCAAGTGTCATCCAAAGGTAAAACCCTGGGTGGCCCATTCTAAACACATTTCCATAATGGAAGCATTCTTAGTTAAGAGAAAAACAAAATGAGAAAACAAAGATTTAGCAATAGTAACTACAAAAAGTAATGCTACCTATAATTTAAGAAGTCAGATTAGAAGAGCTTCAGTGGCCACAAGCATTGACACCTTGGCTTGTCTTTTGTAGCTTTTGCTATAATTTTTATAATTTTTAGTAGAGGTTGAGGGAGTAGCTCAGTGACAAAGCACTTGCCTCACAAGCATGAAGCCCTGGGGTTGATTCCCAGCACTGAAAAAAGAATTCCAATAACATTTTTTTTTTGGTACTGGGGATTGAACTCAGGACCTTGCAGGAAAGGTGCCACTGAGCTAAATCCCCAGCCCCCAGTAACATTTTATCAGAAACTCTTTAATTTCCTGTTCCCTGGTCAGCTTCCCAGCCACAGTACCCTGGTGAAGGGTCTGCAAGGGAATGGATTTAGTACAGGACACATAATTTACAGGATTATTTTATAATATTCACCCAAAAAGTCAAATGCAGAGGAGCGCAAGAGATCTGTCTATACACTTGAGACCCAAAGAATCCAGCTGAGGGCCTGGATCCATAGCATTGTCCTGCACAAGTCCAGCTGAAGGCCTAGAGCCCAAGGCAATGTTCTCCGAGAGTCTAGCTGGAGGCCTGGAGCCCTTGGCAATGTCCCAAAGGTCAGTGGTGGAAGCTAGAAACCCTGTGCCAGTGTGATGAAGGATCAGTGCCACCAGGCTGAGGGATCCATACTGGAGCCAGGAAGTGATGCTTAAGGTGAAGACCAGAGCTCCCCTGACGAGATCAGCAGCCATTCCCAGTGACATCAAGGACCTGAGCTCCTCCTCCAACAAGAACAGCGAAGTGTACATCAGGAAAATCAACAGCATATGATCTTCCCCTCCAGTTCTCTTTTTATGCCTTTGGCAACAATCCTCAGGTGGGTCTTCCATGCCCAGAACCATGCTTACTCAGTTCAGCTGGGCATTCCAAGTTGATCTTTAGTTAATCCAGCATATGTGGAAAGTAAGATGTCCCTTTGGAATGACCTGCCTCGAGTTGATTGGGGTCTCTGGAACATGGCTATTGTGTTCATTTAGAAATGGCCTCAACACAATCCCCTCAATGGGTGTCACATCACTGTCACTCAGGCAAGCAGAATGTAGACAGGAGTACTGAGTGGCAGGGTGAGCAAGCCCTGACTGAGCCCACCTTAGGCTGGTTCACCCTTAGTCAGTTTAGAGACTTTCTGATTGCGTAGAGCTCCACTTTGTAGAATTAAAATGTAAGCAAAAGACAGCCTGCTTGCTATGGTAATTTGTCACACTGGACCAACAAAGGGTGGTCTGAGCCCCAATACCTGGCAACAATTTAACCTCCAAGCAGAGCACACTCCCAATCAAATGGCACGCCAAGTGAAACAAAGTTCTAGCGCTATCACCAGTTCCAGAACAAATTCAGAATAAGCAAAAATAAGTAAAAGGAATATATGAAAATATAGGCAAAAACAAATCAAAGACTTGAAAACAGAGTCCTAGCAATGAGCCAGACACCATTATGTCTGTGGAAGGAATTGTCCAAATGGTCCAGGAGACCATTTCCTCCAAGGTGACACCCAAAGGGTCCAGAATGCCTTCAGGTCAAATCATCAGCAATGAAACAAGGACTTTTCACTGGGCAGAGTCCCCAGTGGCTGGTGTCATTTCAGAATGAATATTTGCAGGGTGGAGTCGCAAGGTACTGCTATTTATATCCTAGGACATGTGTTACTCAGCATCCATATGTCAGTTTTGGAGGGAAAAGCTTCAGTTGCTATCTTATTTGTATTTCATCCCAGTATCCTCCAATGGCTAAAGACCAGCCACTTACCTTAGTCATGGCTTGTGATAAGAAAATCTCAAAATGAAGTTAGTGCTGTCAAAGCATAGTCACGGTCATCATAATTAAATACCAGTTCATTTAGGCTCAGGAGAATCGTAACACCGCAAAACATTCATCACATACCTAGTGTGGAGAAAGAACATGAACAGAGAGATGATCTAATCACTGCAAACACGGGTGCAAGAGATCATAGAGGGCAGAATGTGAGGGGGATATCTACCACCCCGGGTGGCCCTGGGTGATGGGAAAATGCTCCCTGCTGGAAGAGGAGTTTGGAAAGGAGTCAGGAAGGTGGCCTGAGCAAGGAGCAAGGTAGCCGGTGAGCAAAGCTTCAGGGGCTGGCCACAGCAGGGAGTGGGAGGTAGCAAAAATTTTCTAACAACAGGGAAGGATGGGAAAGGGGGCTGCGGATCTATAACAAGATCAAGAGAGTGGCCTTTTTCTTTTTTGGTACCGGGGATCGAACTCGGGACCTTGCGCTAAAGGCAGGCACCAGAACCACTGAGCTAAATCCCTGGCCCTTTTTCTTGTAGGCATGGGCACTGTTGGAAGCCAAATTAGGTGTACAGGGATACGAGACCCTATTGGAGGCCACAGTCACAGTCTCAAAGATGCAGAAGGAAGGCCTGAACTTGGGTGCAAGCAGAGTAAAGAGAGAAGGAAGGAGGATGGATGTGAGAGAGGAGATAACCAGCAGGAAGTGAGCATGGTTAGCTCTGGAGAGGGGCGGAAAGGGAGGGAGGGAGGGGGGTGACCACCCATCTGGCTTTGGAGAGGTCAGCTGTGAAAACGTCTCTAACTGATCTTGGTATGGGGCAGATATTCATATTTGCTTGTCACACACACACACACACACACACACACACACACACACACACACACCAGAGAATTCAGGGTAATAGGCACCCCATGCAATCCTGGTGGCAGGAGTGTTCAGCAAGGTAGAAACTTGCTGAAGAGCAACTTGACAAAAACCATCAAAAAATTAAAATGCAGACACCTTTTAATCTAAACAATTTCACTTTCAGGAATTTACCCTATAGATATAATATATATAACTTGGTATTCATTGTTTATAGGGATTATATGCAGGGTCTTTGTACATGCTAGGCAAGTGCTCTACCACTGAGCTACATCCCCATCCTACCAATAAATATGGAGTTTTTTTCTTGATTAATGTTTTTAAATGGTCTATCTCAACTAAAAATAAAAACAAAAATTAACACCATGACTTTTTGGTGTGTGTATATGTAGTACTGGGGATTAAATTCATGGCCTTCATACTGAGCTACATCCTTACTGCTTTTTAATTTTTTTTTTTTTAATTTTGAGACAAGATCTTGCTAAGTAGCTAAATTGCCTAGGCTGGGCTCTGACTTGGATCCTCCTGCCTCAGCCTCCCGGAATGGTGGGATCATAGGCATATGGCATCACACTCGGTTTACTGTTTCCTTTTTTTTGACAATCAGTTAGAGCTTTGTTTAATAGCTGGAGCCCAGAATGTGGGAGAATTAGAGAAACAAACACTCATGCAGTAAAGCGATGTAGCCCTTACTATGACCTTTCTAGAGGGTGGTTTTCCTAGTCACATCGTTGAGTCAGCAGTTTCACTTTTGGAAGTATATTCTAAAGAAATAATCATGTGGGGTGGGGGATTTAGCTCAATGGTGCCACACCCGCCTCACAAGTGCAAGGTCCCGAGTTTGATCCCTGGTACTGGGGAAAAAAAATTATGCATGTAATCAAATAGCAAATATTTAGCAAGAATACTAACTATAGCATTGTTTTTTGTTTTTTTGGTACTGGGAATCGAACTCAGGGCCTCGCACTTGCCAGGCAGGCTCTGTGCTGCTGAGCTACATTCCTGGCCCCATTGCAGTATTTTTTTTTTTTTTTTGGTACCGGGGATCGAACTTAGGTCCTTGTGCTTGCTAAGCAGGGGCTGGAACCACTGAGCTAAATCCCTGGCCCCATTGGAGCATTTTTTGTGGTATCAAGTAGATGGATACAATTTTGAAGTCCAATAAGAGCTATTGGTTACATAAACTGTGCTATCTAACAGATTACTGTGAGACAACTGAAAATGAAGTTTCAGCCGGCGTGGTGGTACACATCTATAATCATAGCATTAGGGAAGCTAAGGCAGGAGGATTGCTGTGAGTTTGAGGCCAGCCTGGGGCTACAAAATGAATTCAAGGCCAATCTGAACTACATAGGGAGACCCTGCCTCAGAAAGAGAAAAAGAAGGAGGGAAAAAGAGAAAGAAAAAGAAGTTGCAAAGTATATGTGACAGTAAATAGTATAAGTATAGATAGATATTCTGTGCATATAATATACATACTCAGCATATGTACTGGAAAATGCTAAAGGAGATAGTCCTGGAAATTAAAAGTGGAGTAAAGGGCTGGGCCTGGCAGCGCATACATGTAGTCCCAGCACTTCGGAGGCTGAGGCAGGAGGATCACTGTGAGTTCAAGACCAGCCTGAACTACATAGTGAGACCCTGTCTCAAAAAAAAAAAGAAAAAAAGAAACTGACAGCAAAATATACCTCTCGAAAAGCTGGATCCAAGACACCTGGGCAACAACTTAGTGAAGAAAAAAAAAGTAGATCTCTGGGAATCAAGAGGGAGCTTACAGGAAAACTAAAAACTACAGAGACACTGGGGAAACAGTGAGAAGAACAAAGAAGTCCCCAACTCCCAGGGAAGGGGACCTATCTCTGCTAACACAGGTCAGCAGCTCAAGGGAGAAACATGGTCTAGGCCAGGAGCACTAGATCCAAGAAAATCCCATGGATATTATAAACTGCACAAACCACATGAAGTTTTTGGGGTTTTTTTTGGGGGGGGGGTGGTACCAGGGATCAAACTTGGGTCCTTGAGCTTGCAAGGCAGGTGGCGGAACCACTGAGCTAAAACCCCGGCTGAAGTTTTATTCTAACAGTGATTCCTACCGTATAATAGGTTAGAGTTGGAGAGTGCAGCACCCACCATATTTGAGTGTTTAACCAAGAGTCCTTTTGGGAAGGGATTCATTGTGTAAGACTGAGCTACTCCAGGAATCAGAAGTGACAGAACAAGTACATGTCAGGGTTTTGGGGATTACCCTACCACACCATGTGGATGGAGGGCCAGAAAAGGCAGTCAATAGAGGGCATAGCCACCCTGGAAGTTTAAGCTCAGGACAAGGGGGTCCCACACTCTGAAGTGAAAAGCCAGGTCAGCCATGTGTGGTTTTTGGAAGGGGCATGGTCTGGAAGAACTGGCAAGTCCAATGAACTGCTTGACCCCCACCTCTACTCCCAGTCTTCATCCATCATAGAGCTCAGGGCCTGTTTCCTTTCCCCATCTGCCAATGTGATCAGGGATATGCCTTGGTTTGAATGGTTGCCACAGCCTGGGATATATGGACAGAGGAGCCTTTAGAGTGTGGGGGGCACCTCATAAACTCACAGGCCATAAATCTGGATGGAGAAAGCTGTCACTTGGGGCACAAAGAGGGAAATAAAAACTGGAAGTGGCTGGAATGAAACCAGAAGAGAATCTTAGGCAATATGGAGCAAACCAGGAGGCATCATAATCCAAGCTTTCAAGCTATATTACAAAGCAACAGTGTCAAAAACAGCATGGTACTGGCCCAAAACCAGACATTTGAATCAATGAAATGGAACAGATGATGCAGAAATAACTCCAGGCACATTCAACCATCTGATCTTTGACAAAGTGGCCATATGATAGAGGAAAAATAGCCCTTTTAACAATTGTGCTGGGGAAACTGCCTATCCACATGCAGAAGATTGAATTGAGACTTGTATCTTTCTCCATGTACTAAACTAAAATAAAAATGGATCAAAGATCTAAATGTTAGCCAGGGACTTAGCTCAGTGGTTCCAGCACCTGCCTCGCAAGAGCAAGGTCCTGAGTTCGATCCCCAGTACCAAAAATAAATAAATGTTAAATCAGAAACAATCTGCTAGAAGATAAAATAGGTAAAATCCTTGAAGACATAGATGTAGATAAGGACTTTCTGAGCTCCAGTTGCACAAGAAATAACATCAAGAATTAATGAATAGTATTACATCAAATTTAAAAGTCTGCAAAGCAAAGGAAACTACCAACAAAGTGGAAAGACAACCTACAGAATAACCAAATTTTGCCAGCTATTCCTTGGACAGAGGACTAATGTCTAGAATATAGAAAGAACTAAAAAAAATTAAGACCCTCAAAATAAAAGACCCAATTAAAATGGACAATTGAAATGAATAGATACTTCCTAGAAAAAAGAAATATAAACAGCTAACAAATACATGAAAAATGTTCAGCATTTCTGGCCATTAGTGAAATGCAAATTAAAACAACACTGAAATTCCATTTTACTCCAGAAAGAATGGCTATCATCAAAAATAAAATAATAATAAAAGCTGCCAAGGCTAGGGGGAAAAAGGAATCATTCTACAATGTTAGTGGGAATGTAAGTTAGTACAACCACTATGGACATCAGTATAGAGATGCCTCAAAAAACAAAATAGAAATTCCAGGGCCAGGGATTTAGCTCAGTGGTTCCGATCCCTGCCTCGAAAGTGCAAGGTCTCTAAAAAAAAAAAAGAAAGTGCAAGGTCTCAAGTTAGATCCCTAGTACCAAAAAGAAAAAAAGAAAAAGAAATTCCATTCAACCCAGATAATTCCCCAGCTAAGTATCTTCCTGAAAAAGTTAGAATATTATAGTGATACATGCATTTCCATGTTTATAGCAGCGCAACCCATAATAGCTAAATCTTGGAAGCACCCCATATGTCCCACCAACAGATGAATGGAAAAAGAAAATGTGGTATTTATATACAATGGAGGACTACTCTGTGATAAGAAGGATAAATGTTAGTTATTTGTAGGAAAATGGATGCACCTTGAGACCATAATGTTAAGTGAAGTAAGTCAGACACACAAGCTTAAATAGCATGTGGTTTTCCTGATATGAGAAACCTAAAGTATAAATAAATTAAAGAGCAAAATGAAAGACAGATAATATGAAACAGGGAGATAGATCTTTTGCAAATGGGAAGGAAACAGGACCAAGAGATGGAATTAGGGAGGTGAGAGGGAGAGGAAAGGGCTGTAAAAATAATTAGGATGTGTTATATGCATGTACCAACTCCCCTTGATGAATATAATCACGATGTACTGCAAACATGCACTAATAAAAAAATAAGTGCATCAAAAAAAAAAAGAAAGAAAGAAAGAGATTCTCCAAAATAAATCACTAGCAATGACTTATGTGTAGATCATCTCTTGTGGAATTAGAGATGAACTTTTCTTTTTAGCTTGTTCATATAATTGAGTGAAATAGCTGCCAGGCATAGTGAGGCATGTTTGCAATCCTAGAACTGTGGGAGCCTGAGGCAGGAGGATCAAAAGTTCAAGCCCAAACTGAGTGTTTAGCAATTTAGTGAGACCCTTTCAAAAACAAAAACCAGGGGCCCCGGATTTAGCTCAGTGGTTTTGCCACCTGCTGTGTAAGCCCAAGGACCCGAGTTACATCGCTGCTGGTACCAAAAAAAACACAACAAATCAGCAAACAAGCAGACAAACAAAAAACACTGGCACTCTACCTCAGCATGAAGGCCCTGGGTTCAATCCCCATTATCACAAAAATAAATGAAATAAAATAAACAAAGTAGCACCTGTGGTGCACACCTGTGCACACACATGTACGTTTGGTCTCCAGAGCTCTTGGGAGGGTGTGGTCAGAAGGGGCCACCTTCCCCAGCCCACTTCATCTCACCCTCCTAAGGGCTGGGGCCCAGGGAAGATGAGAATTTCTGCAAGCTGGAGACAGCTGCCCACAGTGCTGAGTCTGAACATGACCCACAGCAAAGTGGGCTGCACCCCTTTCCCTTTCCCGTCCCAGTGACGTGGACCCTCAGGTCCAGGGGTGGAAAGTAGAAGCTGTGGCTCCTGGTAGAGGGCGGCAGAGCAGAGTCCAAAGGCGCTAGTTTATGGCAACTCATAAAAACTCAAGGAGGAGCTTGTGCCCCCAAAGTGAGGAGGACAGAAAGGGCATCGGTGCCCGTGAGCAAGGGTTGAGTTGAAGGGCCCTTTCAGGGTGCCAGGACCCCTATCTGTCCCTGAAGGGCCTTAATTGTGAACTTCTGGCCCTGGTCCCTGGTTCCAGGCTCTGAGCCCCTGGGAGTCCTCCCTGGTGTTCCACCCCCCAGGACAGGGGGAGGACAGCAGAGCGCCCCCCCCGCCGCCATGAGGAGGAGGCAGGGTCAGTGCCTGTGCCCCTCCCTGGCAGGCACTGTCCGCCTGTAGCCAGGGTGCAGTCCCTTGGCGGAAATGAGCCCCATCCCTGTGCTCACTGGCTGGCTTCAGAGCCAAGGGTGGGGCTCATCACTGCTGGCACTGGGCTATGGGTGCCCAGGGACCCAGCGGGCACCTGCCTCCCCACCCCCTCAGCCTTTCTCTCTCTCTGGGGCCCTATCTTCCCTTATATGGTGAAGGCAGTTCCTAGAGGAGGGGGGTGAGGACAAAGGTCGCTCTCTTGCAGCCAACTTGCCACAACTCCCTGAGATCTCCCAGGTGGCGGAAGTCTCCTCTGACAGGTAAGGCCACACGGTGGGGACACATGGGGACCACAGGTGATGGGAAGGAATACGGTCCTTGCTTCTCATAGACGGCCTGAGATCAGCTATAGCACCTGAAAATGGGGTCAGGTGTGAGGGGGGCCCTTGAGATTCTGGAAAGAGCAAGGAGCCCAGTAAGTCTGTCCTGGGCCTCCAAGGAGAGAAGTTTGCAGGCCCTTCGTCTGTGATTGGCCCCCAGCCCACACTGGGTGTCACCTGACTTGGACTGCCTGGGGCTGAGGCAGATCTTGGGGCTCAGAGTTTCTAGACTTAAAACCAAGACAGTCCCTTGGGCCGGGGATTTAGCTCAGTGGTTCCGTCGCTTGCCTTGCAAGCAAAAGGACCTGAGTTCAATCCCTGGTACCAAACAAAACAAAACAAAACCAAGACAGTCCCATCAGACCAGCCTTGGGTGGTCACCCTGACCTGAGCATTCTCTTCCCCCTCACTCATCTCTTTGCCCATTTCTTCCTCATTTGAAGTGGTTTCTTTCTTTGTGTCACCATTCCCCAGATACTTCTGGGACCTCCGGGTCCTTGCCTCCTGGATCCCAGATGTGAGCCACAGCACCAGGGATTGAATGGGCAAAGTCAGAGGCAGACCTTGGTCACATGGGGACATCTCCCCTCCATGAGGACTGGCCCTCTCTGTCTGGCCCCATTCAGCTAAACTGGGGATGGGAGCCAAGTCCAGCCCCGGATCTTAGGACATACTGGCCAGCCTCTTCCAGGGTCACCTGCTCAGACATTCTCCTGTGACTGAGGCACAGAGCCATGGGGCTGAAGGGGCTGGGGGGTCTCCAACCCTGTGCCTTCACAGGCCAGGGGAGGCAGGACGGTGTCCTTTGACAGAGGGGAGAAACCTGCCCAGCTCAGAGATGACTGACTGGGAACTGAGACCCTGGTCTCCCTAAAGCTACACCCCAAGAATCACAGGGCAGCAGATAAGAAAGGAAAGATGACTGGAGATAGCAGGCTCCTAACTCCCTGCAGGGTCCCAGAAGGTCCTCCTCTTATTCCACAGTTTTTCAGCTTCAGTAGTACTTGTTGAGCACCTACTATCAGCTAGGGCTGGGGGCCACAGAGACAAGCCTGTCTAGGTTGGGGAACTTGTGGACCTCAGACTTATAAACATATCTTTTCATCATGATGTGGTCAGGGGCTAAGCGAGACATCCGTCCAGGGTGGCGGGGTGGTGGAAGGCTGGTCCAGCTTGGGATTTTGGAAGAACCTGGGAGAACTGAAACCTAAACTGAGTCTGGAAAAGCATGTGTGCTGGGCAAGTGGAACAGGTGAGGAGAGAGTTGGTGGAGGGCACAGCAGGAGCAGGCAAGGGTGAGAGGCAGCCTGGGGCAGGGATAAAGACATCCTTTTTCCAGTCTCAGGCCATAGAAGACAGGGGCCTAAGAATGAGGACAGTCATTGGATGAGTTCAACTCATTCAACTCATTCAACACAAGGAAAAAATGAGCACAGATCCAAACCAGGGCTTTGCTGGCCATGTCAGGGGAGTGAGGGACCTGTACCCTCCCCGAAGTTTAGGGGACAAGCTGACCAACATGGGTAGGGGGCAGGAGCAGCTGGAGGTCGCCATGGGGTGGCCCAGGCCACCTTTCAGAGCCAGCCGTCCTCAGAATCCCCTTGTTCACCCTTGTCCCTAGCAAAGCTACCTCCCTCCCTGCTCAGGCTTCTGCAGCCTCCAGTCCTGCTTTCTCTCCAGAGAGGGTGAGTGAACCTGGAATGTGGGCCGGAAGTACCCCTCGTGTCTACCACTAATTCCTCCAGCTGCTGGTTCGCTCCTGGAGTCACAGCAGGCCCCTGGGGTGACTTCAGAGGTCATCTATGTAGCTGCCCACGCTCGTAGCTCCAAGGTGGAGTGAGGTCTGTGGTCTACAGCTGGTGTGTGCCAGCGTCTGTTTCGGAGAAAGGAGCTTGGAGACACGGACAATGAGTGGAGTTAAATAGAAAACATTCTCCTCTGTACTCACATTGGCTCTACTGAACCTGAGGTTCCCTGGGACTCCTAGTGTTGAGGAACACCTGATGTAGGGGGCAGTGGCCTACAGGGACACCAGGAAAAGCCTGGCCTAAGGGACTCCTCCAAGCACACAGCAAGCTGCCCGTGATGGACGGATGGCCCAGGTCAGCAGGGGACACTAATCAGACTGGGCCAGTGGCCTGGCTCCTGAACTCCAGAACACCAGAGAGAGCTCAGAGCAGGGAGTCTCCAAGTGGCTGTTTATTATTCCAAGATGTGACTCAGCGTCAAACTGCAAGGAGAGATTAGCTGCAGAGATCTGAAGCTGTCCGTGTGCAGGTCCTGACCCATGGGGCCATGCGACCTTTCATTCATTAGTCACCTGTCCAAGGAGCAGTCCAGGGGGATGACTTCTGCCTGGCTGCGGGCAGGGCCATGGAGAGTGGGGTGGGGAAATTGGGGTTGAGATTCACTAGGGACAGGAGGTTCTCTGCCCTGGCTCCTGGCTCCTGGCTCCTGGCTCCTGGCTCCTGGAAGGATCCCTGGGGAGTTTGCACCCAGCTCCACTTCCCAGCAGCAGAAAATAAAGCAGCCAGGCCCAGGACCCACCCCAGCTAATTAAATCTGAACCCCTGGGGATGAGGCCTGAGCCCAGGTACACCAATATTTTTAAAAAGCTCCCCAGGTGATTCTGATCAGCAGCTGGAGCGAACATAGCTACAGGTCAAAACAAAGCTCCAAGCAGCCAGGAGAAAGCTGTGGAGGGCACCGTCTAGCTCAGTGGGGGAGGGGGGCTCACAGCATGTGTGGGGTTCACTCTGTCATTCATTCATTCATTCGTTCACCCCTCTCTTCTCCGCTGTCTCCTTTTACCTTTCACTCATCCAACAAATTACTCATACTTAGCTAGAAACTAGAGAGCAAGCAGAGATAGTCACGGCCCTTGTGGGGTCTATATTCTGTGAGCCACCGTGCAGTGGCCCAAGGGTGTTTATGAGAGTAGCTGGGGAGGGACAGGAAATTATTGCTTACATTTTTCTTTTCTTTTTTTTTTTTTTCAGTGCTGAGGATTGAACCAAGGGCTCTCTCTCTCTTTCCCTCTCTCTCT
>NW_004624823.1:6555465-6589801 GCF_000247695.1 Heterocephalus glaber | reverse complement strand
CAATCCTCCTGCCTCAGCCTTCCAAGTGCTAGGATTACAGGTGTGCACCACCACTCCTGGCCCCAGCCTCTTTTTATTATTTATTTATTTATTTATTTATTTATTTAGAGACAGAGTCTTACTAAATCACTAAGTTGCCTGATCTAGGCTTGAACTTTCAAACCTCTTGCCTCACCCCTCCCAGAATGCTGAGATTATAGGGATGCGTCACCATGCTCTAATGCACACACTTTTTAAAAATTGTGGTAAAACACTTGTACAATTTACCATTTTATGTATTTTAAAGCACACAATTCAGTGCTATTTAATATATTGACAATGTCATACAACCATCACTGTTGTCCAGTTCCAGACTTTTTTCCCATCCCAAATGGAAACTGTTCTTATTAGCAATTGCTTCTCATGTCCTCTGGTCCAGCCCCTTGCAGCTTCTCCCTCTATTTCTACAGATTTACCTGTCCTGGATATTTCATGTAAACAGTTATACAGTAGGTGCTTTGTGTGTGGCTTCTTTCACTTAGCACAAGTTTCATCCACGTATCTGTGAAGTAAAGTACTTCATTCCTTTTCATGGCTGAGTATGTTCCATTGTGTAGATACAGCCCTCTTTGCTCATTCAGTCATCTACCAATGGACATTTGGGCTTTTTCTACCTTTTGGCTATTGTGAATAGAGCTGCTATGAACTTCAAGTACAAGTTTCTGTTGTAATACTGGTTTTCAGTCCTATTGGGTGCCTATACCTTTAAATCTGTATTCACTTAGAAACTCTGTATGATTTGTTTGGGGTTTTTTTTGTTTTTTGGTACCGGATCAAACTCGGGTCCTTGCGCTTGCACAGCAGGCAGTGAAACCACTGAGCTAAATCCCCGGCCCCTTGTTTTGGTTTTTTGAGACAGAGTCACACTATGTAATTCAGGTTGGCCTAACTCATTATGTAGCCTAGGCTGGCCTTGAACTTGAGGCAATCCTCCTGCCTGAGCCACCCAAGTGCTGGGATTACTGATGTGTGCCATCACACCCAGCTCTGTGTGATTTTTTTTAAAAAACCAAACATGGCTCTGATAAAAATTTTTCAAACACAGAAATTGTAGAGGGCTAGATGAAGTAAGACCTGTTCGGCAGGTGAAAGGGAGTCGGGGAGGTGTTTGAGTGAGAGAGGATCGTGATCAGAGCTGGGCCAGAAGGCTGGAGACTGGGCCCTCAGCCATCAGGGCCCAGAATGGGGAGTCAGCTCCCCTTCCACCCGCAGGTGCTGGGCCTGCAGCCTCCAGGCACACAGTGCCTCCTTGGGCTAGGCTGGAAGGGCAGAACCAGAAGCCCAGGACAATCTCAGCTCTGAAGCCTGGCTCCCCCTTGGTCTTCTTCCCTAGGCTCCTCCACTATGACCGATCTGAGCTCCCAAGTCAAAAGCTCTCTCAATATCACCACCCCTGGTGTGCAGATATGGAGGATCGAGGTGAGCCCCGCTGGGCAAGATGGGGGAGAGGAGGGAGAGTCTGGAGTGCTCTGCTGCTTTCAGTCCTGCCCTGTGGCTTCCTGGAGCACCTGCTGCCACCTGTCGTTGGCCTCTCCCTTCACTTCCGGTATCATCCACACCCCTCCTCCACCTCCTCTCCTCAGCTCCCACATCCCTACTTCCTCCCTTTTCCCTTTACTCCATTTCTTCCCCATCTGTCTCTCAACTTCCTCTCCACTTCCTGCCCTCACTCATCTCTTCTTGTCCCTGCTTCTATTCCTTTTCTCCTTCCTCCCGTCTCTCGTCTCCCTTTCCCCTGCTCTTTTTCTCCATCCCCTCCTGGCGTGCATCCCCCGCTGGCGTGCATCCTCCTGGTCAGCTTCCTCCCTGCCCCTTTTTCTCCTGCACTTCTGACCTCATTCTCTCCTCAGGCCATGCAGATGGTGCCTGTTCCCTCCAGCACCTTTGGGACCTTCTATGACGGTGACTGCTACGTGGTCCTGGCTGTGAGTGGCCGGGCAGGGGTGGTGGCTCAGCAGAAATCAAAGCCCGCAGTGGTGCTGGGGAGGGAACAGGAGGCTGGGGCAGTGGGGAGAGAGCATTTCCAGAGTGCCAGGTGCCCAGCCCCAGCAGCTCACAGGGGTGAGAGCCCTGTATGGGTAAGAGGTTCTTCCTGCCCTAGTGCCACTGAGCTTGAGGCCCAGGCAACCTTGGCTGATTCACATTCTTGGGGGAACTTCTGAGTTGGTGCGATGCCATCTCACCAAAGTCCCCATTTCCAACATCCATAGTCATCTTCATATCACCTTGATTTTGCCACCTGGTACCCCCTGCACTATTAAGGCATTTATATTTTTCTTTATATTGACTCCCTTTTAAATACACTTACTTAACATTATAAGTGTACATCCTTAAGTGAAAAGCAGTGTTGTGTGTCATGAATAGAAAGTCACTAGAAAGTAGTAAAGTATTTGCATCATTTCACATGTAGTCACCCTCCATATCTACAGGGTATCAGTGGATTCAGCCAGTCACAGATTGAAAATGTTTGGAAAAAACCTATGTCTGTACTGAGGATTTACAGACTTTTTTTTTTTTTTTTGGTACCAGGGATCGAACTCAGGACCTTACACTTGTGGGGCAGGCAGCAGAACCACTGAGCTAAATCCCCAGCCCTTACAGACTTTTTTCTTATCATTATTCCCTAATCAATACAGTATAACAACTTTTTCCTCAGCACTTACACTGCATTACATAGTCTAAGTGATATAGAAATGGTTTAAAGTATATAGGAGGAGCTGGGCATGATGGTGAATGCCTGTAATCCCAGCACTTGGGAGGCTGAGGCAGGAGGATGGAGAGTTCAAGGTCAACCTGGACTACATAGTAAGACCCTGTCTCAAAAAAAAACAAAGTATAGGGGAGAATGTATGTAGATTATATGCAAATACTGTGCTTTCGGGAAATGCTGCTATAGTCTAAGCAAGTTATTTCCAAGATGAGGGGAGGGAGGCCCAGAGAGAGGAAGTCACATGCCTCCCATCTCAGTCAGGGGCAGAGCTAGGTGAAGACTCAGAGGCCCTGACTGCCAGGCCAGTAGCCTCCGCGGTGCCACACTCCCCCTGCTCCAGCCCCCATGTGTGTGGAAGACAGGGTGGGGGGATGGCGGGACGGTGGAAGCCCAGGACCTCAGGCACACTGGACACTTCCTCTCTCCAGATCCACAAGACTGGCAGCAACCTGACCTATGACATCCACTACTGGATCGGCCAGGACTCGTCCCAAGATGAGCAGGGTGCAGCTGCCATCTACACCACACAGATGGACGACTTCCTGAAGGGCCGGGCTGTCCAGCACCGAGAGGTCCAGGGCAATGAGAGCGAGACCTTCCGCAGCCACTTCAAGAAGGGCCTTATGTAGGGAGAGATGTGCTGTGCTGGGAGGAAGACAGACTGTGGGTGGGAGATGGGGGCTGAGCTGAGGAGGCAGAGACGCTGGGACCCACGGCATTGGCGAGAAGCCCCCGGGCAGAAGGAGGCAACCTGGGGCTAGGAAGGGAGGCTGAGGCTGCGAGGGAAGGCCGGAGGGACCCACAGTGGCTATTGGCTGATTTTCCTTACCTTCCTCTCCCTACCTTTATTTCTGCTGCTGCCCTGTCCTGGGCCCTGTCCCTCTGAGCATGCTGGGTGCTGTGAGCTGTCCCTGGAAGCTGTTCTGAAATCCTGTGACTCCAAGTACTATGGATTTCTATAAATCAGTACCTGTCTGAGTGTCCTGGAGAGCTCCAGGCCTAAGGAGGCCTGCAGGGTGTCACATCAAGCCCCATTCCCTTTCTGGCTAATGGGCAGATAACTGCCCTTCTAGATTTTCTGGAAAAGTCTGAGATTCTGGGCTCTTGTCTTTCCCCTGGAAACATGGGCTCTAGAGCGTGTTGCTGCTGACCTATAGGAAAGCCTGGACCACTCCCCACCCTCCCTTTCGTCTTGCTCTCCTCTTTCCACACCACTGTCCACTCCTTTGGGCACCTGAGCTGCACCTCGCTCTTCTTTTCTTCCAATCTCCTGGCTTCTGGGCCATGGCCTTACTGACCCCATCTTTGCAGGCCCTGGTGCAGTTGGGGCTAGGGTGAGGGAGTGAGGATCTGGGGTGCAGACCATAGGAGCTGCTCACTGCCAGGGTTACACGCAAAGGCAGGCCACAGACTGGCTTCATGCCTGCAGGATCTCAGCAATGACTGCTTCCTTACAGTTTGCACCCTAAGCATCTTATGCATCTCAGGTGGCCCCAAGGGCAGCCAGGAAGCCAAGGACTTGGGGCACAGAGGCCTGGCACCCCTCCCAGCCCTGCTTCCTTGGATAGACTCTCTTCTCCTCTCAGCATCCAGAAAGGGGGTGTGGCTTCTGGCATGAAGCACGTGGAGACCAACTCTAGCAATGTCCAGCGGCTGCTGCATGTCAAGGGCAAGAGGAATGTGGTAGCTGGAGAGGTGTGCAGCCCCCGAGGGCACTGTTGGGGGGCGCTGAGGAAGGCTGACATGCAGGGAGGGGTGGCCAGGAGGTGATGCTGATGGATGGGTCCTGTGTGGGGGCTGGGCCTTCCCTGTGTTCCCTAGGTGGAGATGTCCTGGAAGAGCTTCAACCGAGGGGATGTTTTCCTCCTGGATCTCGGCAAGCTCATCATCCAGTGGAATGGGCCGGAGAGTAACCGCATGGAGAGACTCAGGGTAACCCTGCCTGGGCATCACACTTCTGCAGTTCCAGCATCTGCCCCATCCCAGGCAAACTTACCAGACCTCTGCCACAGACAGACCAGCCCCCCACCCCCTGCCCCTGCAACTGGCTGAGTGTTGGGGACAGGACCTGAGTCTCCATGCGCATAGGAGAGGCATGGTAGAGTTGGTGTGTGTGTACTTGAGGCTAGTCCCCTGGGTTGGAAAGTGTCTCCACAGTGTGGCAGACCCTGGGCCAAGCCTTGGGGATCCAGGGGTGAGTGACAGTGTCAGAGCCTCACTGTCCAGCACCGGAGCCAGGCAGGAGGGAAAACCTGGAGGAGTAGAGTGGCCTCTAGGAGGCAATAGGGGGAGGAGAAGGCCCTAGGGCAGGAAGGAGGTGGCGGGCAGGAAGGAGGTGGCTGGCAGGGTCTGCCAGTGCTGCAGGAGCCTGGAGAGCAGGTGCAGGTCTCACAGGGCAGCTTATGTGGCCAGATGTCTGTAGAAGAGCCTTAGGTTTTCTGTTCCATGCCCCACACCATCGAAGGTCATCTGACCTCCAAGTGGAGACAGGGCCAGGGCAAGATCACAGCCAGCAGGGAACCTGTGCCCATGCAAGTACAGCAGAGGCCAGGGGTGCCCAGGCTCAGCTTGGCAGGTGGAACCCGTAAACTTATCTGCATCCTGAACGAGGGGTGAAGGGAGGAGGAGTGAGGCCGACTCAACGCCTTGAGCTAGAGAATCGTGGTTTCAGGCGGAGTCCTGCTTCCTGGGATGGGGAAGACAGCCCGGGGATGGGGGTACTGAGGGAGGACTGGGGATAAAGGGAAGGTGAGCCACAGTGTGAGTGTGAGTTTGTATGTATGGGTGTGAGCACATGAGATACTGTGCCCTGGGGGACTGTGTGTGTGAATGTGCACGTGTCTGTGGGAACTTGTGTGAGGCTGCTGTGAGTGTAAACATACTTGTGCATGTGTGAGCATTTGTGAGATTGTATGTGCACCTTGAGTATGCAGGTAGCACAGAAACTGGGAACAGTACTATGATCCTCAAGGCTCAGCTCTTGTGCAAAACAATGCCAAAACAAAAGCCCTGGCAAGTTCCCCCAGACACCCTCCTGCCAGAAGAGGAAGCCTGCTTTTCATTCTGCTCTCCACTGGCCTTCCTCTCACACACCTTAAAAGCCTGCTTCCAGCTCTTGCTGCTGTGGGGTGGCCAGGGACTTTCCTGGCAGGGTTTGGGGCTGGTGGACGCTGCAATGTCCCCTGCCAGCCTTCATGGGTCACCTGTGGCCTTTCTGCAGGGCATGACCCTAGCCAAGGAGATCCGAGACCAGGAGCGAGGTGGGCGCACCTATGTGGGCATGGTGGAGGGGGAGAGTGAGGCAGACAGCCCGCAGCTAATGGAGGTGATGAACTACGTGCTCGGCAAGCGCACAGAGCTGAAGGCAGCCATCCCGGACACAGTGGTGGAGCCCGCACTCAAGGCAGCCCTCAAGTTGTACCAGTGAGCACTGCCTGGGCTCTTCCTGGGTGCTAGGGACTTCCAGTGTGGGAAAGGTGCCCTGGCTGAGGGGCTTGAGCCCTCCCTTCTATGCCTCGCTTTATCCCACAGCGTGTCTGACTCAGGGGGAAAGATGGTGGTTAGGGAAGTCGCCACACGGCCACTCACACAGGACCTGCTCAGCCATGAGGTAAGAGGGCTGGAGGATGCCCAGCCTCAAACAGCCTGGTCCACCTCTCCCCAAGCAGGAAGAACTTCGGGGTGCAGGGACAGGCATGGGAGGGAAGGCTGACCCAGCCCAGTGTCCCCAGCACCATGAGGCTCTCAGCTGTGTTTTCTCTCCTGACTCTAGGACTGTTACATCCTGGACCAGGGGGGCCAGAAGATCTTTGTGTGGAAGGGGAAGAATGCCAATGCACAAGAGAGGAAGGAAGCCATGAATCAGGCCTTGGTAGGGACAAGTGTTGGGGAGGAGGGTCAGGAGTATGAGGGAAGCAGACAGCAGTGAGAGGCCAATGGCTCCTACCAGGGAAGATTCTAGAAGGAGAGGGCTGGGGGCTGGCCCCACCCAGCTGTTGGGGCTGAGGGGCCACTGTGAAGCCATCTTGAGGAGTTCTTTGCATACCAGAAAGCCAGCCGCCAGACAATGTGGGGCCTCCTCAGGATCTGAGCTGTCACTTCCCCATGCTCAAGGTTGGTTTAGAGAAGGAATAAGAAGGCTGAGTGAGGTAGGAGGATTACAAGTTCAAGCCCAGCCTGGGCAATTCAGCAACTTGAGACTGTGTCTCCAAATAAAAAATAAAAGTAAAAAAGGGCTACAGATGTAGCTCAGTGTGAAGGCTCTGGGTTCAATTCCCAGTGCTACAAAAAGGGAATTGGGTCAGCTCAAGGCCATGGCCAAGTCAGAGTCTGTGGTGATTGTTGGAGCTGGAGTTAGTAACCCAACAGGCTTGGGGTGGGTGTTGGATTGGTGGATGGGTTCAGGGTTGTAGTAAGGGACTGAACATTAAGATTAGAGGGGTGATGGAGTCAAACTAGGGGTCAAATGTGGCCTTGTGGTTGGGATCAGAGTTAGGTTTAGAGTCAATATAGTGGTTCTTCTGATCATGAACTTAATTCCTTCCATGATTCTGGTCGAAAATCAAATTGGATGAGAACTGAATCAAATTTCCCAATAAGATCAGCATTGAACCTAACCATTGAATTTGGTTCTCATCCAATTTGGTTTGTAACCAGAATCATGGAGAGAATTAAATTTGTGAACTGAGGTAGCACTCTATTAGGCTCAGGGTTAAGGTCAGAATGAGGCTTGAGGAGGTTTCACGTTGAGGCTTGAGGTGGTTTCACGTTTGACCTTGAAGTTGGGATGACAGAAGGTTAGGTTTGGGGTTAGCATAGGGATTGAGGCCAGGGGTGGGTTTGATGGTGGATCTGGCTGGAGTTAGAGCCAGGCTTTGGCTTGTACTGGAATTGGGAGTTGAGGAGGAACATGGCCTCTCTGCCCTTTCCCTTCCCTTCCCTTCCCTTCCCAGAATTTCATCAAAGCCAAGCAGTACTCAGCGAGCACACAGGTGGAAGTGCAGAATGATGGGGCAGAGTCAGCTGTCTTCCAGCAGCTCTTCCAGAAGTGGACAGTGCCCAACCGGACCTCAGGCCTGGGCAAAACCCACACTGTGGGCTCCGTGGGTGAGGACTAGATCGGGGTAGTGAGGGAGTCCAGAACCAGAAGCTGGCCCAGTAGAGAAATGTCCTGCCTCCCACTCTCCTTCCCTGATGGGTCCCTTCCAGGCACACTTTTCCTGCTTCAGGGCTCTTTCCTGGTGTGGTGCAGACCCCACGGGACATGGATAAACTCATAAGTATCACCCAGAGGGAGCTAAGAATGACCTACCTGCCTTTCATTTGTAATAGGCTTGGGCCTGCCTGGGAGCCAAACAGCCTCTGTAGACAATATTTGCTGAGTCCAAACTCAGGCCAGGCACTGGGGGGTGGCTGAAGGGAGAGCACAGGCCCCATCGCAGCAGAGCTCCCTGTTGAGCCAGGAGACTAGGTCAATGCTTGATGTCTGAATGCTGCAGGGCTCAGGATGGGTAGATCAACAAAGCTAAAACCTTCCTCTTGTCCCTTTTCTGACCCCTGTGGCTTCTCTGGGAGGCTTTGATGAAGTAGATGTGTTACAATCATGGAGATGTGATTCTGTGCATTAGCTCTGCTGTTCTCTATCTTTGCAACCTTGGGTGAGCTGTTGAATCTCTTCTAGCCTCGGTTTCCTCCTCTATAAAATGATTCTAACAATTATAGTCACCACCCAGGGCTATTGTGAGGACCTGGGGAAACTCGGCTGGTGGCAATTGGTGTCATGATTCCCCCCACTCCAGCCAAGGTGGAGCAGGTGAAGTTTGATGCCGCATCCATGCACGTGCAGCCCCAGGTGGCTGCCCAGCAGAAGATGGTGGACGACGGGAGCGGGGAAGTGCAGGTGTGTGCACAATGGGGCCCGTGCTGGGTGGAGAAGGGGTAGTGGAGGCCAGCTTGGCCCCCACACTGACCTGATACTGGCCCCAGATGTGGCGCATTGAGGACCTAGAGCTGGTGCCTGTGGATTCCAAATGGGTAGGCCACTTCTACGGAGGTGACTGCTACCTGCTGCTCTACACCTACCTCATTGGCGAAAAGGAGCACTACCTGCTGTACATCTGGCAGGTCAGCCTCCATCTCTTCCCACACAATCCCAGCCGGCTCTGCTGCTCTCTGCTGTGCACCTGCTATCATACTTGGGTTGACTACCCCTGGTGATGGGGAGCTCACCCCCTCCAGAGGCAGTCCATTCCATGTTGCGGCAGCTTTGGCTCTGAGATCCCACAGAGTGCCCCCATTCACCACCCTTTTCTGAGTCTCCCTGCCAATTCCCATCACTGCTGCACATACCCTTCCCTTGGTCTCCCTGAGGGTCCTGTGTCCAGATGGGAGGGAGCAGGGAGATACTTGGGCGCTCACTGGGGGTGAGTGGTATGGTCTTTCCCAGAGCAAGGATCAATAAGGAGAAGAGCAGGTTGGGGGTCAAGGCTGGGGTCGAGATGGGTCAGGGCTGGGCTGAGGCTAGGGTTAAAACAGGTCAAAATCAGATTGGGTTTGGGGCTACTGCGGAGGCCTGTTGGTCTGGGGCCAGGTCAGAATTGGGGACAGAGTTGTCTGTTGTCTGAGGCTGGCTCCACCCTATCTGTTCCTTCCTGCTCATCCCCAGGGCAGCCAGGCCAGCCAGGATGAAATCGCAGCCTCGGCCTATCAAGCTGTTATCTTGGACCAGAAGTACAATGATGAACCAGTCCAAATCCGCATCCCCATGGGCAAGGAGCCGCCCCACCTCATGTCCATCTTCAAGGGACGCATGGTGGTCTACCAGGTGTGGCTGCTGGGCTGGGGCAGGTTGGCGTCCAGGAGACAGGGAAGGGGGTGTGGGGAGATGGTTCAGGGTGAAGCCCATTTCTCATAGGAGAGGACCCTTCAAGGCTCCATCACTGGTGTGGAACTGGTAACAAAAACAACCACTTTTTCGCCACCTGCTGCGCGAGCTCAAGGACCCGAGTTCAATCCCCGGTACCCCCCCAAAAAAACCACACAAAACAACCACTTAGTTAGTTTAGAAATGTACATAATGGGCTGGGTGTGGGAGTACACGACTGTATTCCCAGTTCTCCGGAAGGCTGAGGATGGCAAGTTCGAGCCCAGCCTGAGCAACTTAGCAACTTAGTGAGATTCTTCTCAAACATTAAACAAACAAAAAAAATTTTTTGAGACAGAATCTTGCTAGGTAGTTCAGGGTGGCCTTGCCCTCATTAATATAGCATAGGCTGGCCTCGAACTTGCTGTGGGCCTCCTGCCTCAGCATCTGAGTGCTGGGATTACAACCATGTGTCCCCATGCCCAGCTTTTAAAAATTATTTTTACTTTTTTTTTTTTTTTTGGTACCAGGGATCGAACTTGGGTCCTTGTGCTTGCGAGGCAGGAGATGGAACCACTGAGCTAAATCCCCAGCCCATAAAAATTATTTTTAAAGAGCTAGGAATTAAGTTCAGTATAAAGGCCCTGGGTTCCATCTGCAGTACTGAAAAGAAAGAAAAAAGGAAGGAAAGAAGAAAAAAAAGAAAAGAAAAATCCATAATCAGCCCTTACCTTGGGCAAGTACTATCCACCCTCCACGTCTAACACCTTGAATCCTCTACATGAAAAAGGTTTTATGCTTGGTTTGCCAAAATGATGCACCTGTCCAAACTGTGCTGGTGACTTCCAACAAAATGAAATAGACACTTCATGCAGCTGTTTAAGCAATAATCTGCTTATTGAGCACCTTCTAAGTACACAGTCCTTTGTAATGCACCAAACAAGGACAGGAGTGGCAGGCTCCTACCGTGGTCTCATTGGGAGAGGACAGTCATGTGGTTGTGTTCAAAGGGGGACAGGTCAACGGTCATCTGGGACTGGACATAGAGTTCAAGGGGGTTTGCAGGAGGTCTGGATATCTGGGGCAGAGTTGAAGAGCTTAGCAGGGGTCAAATGAGGGCTTGCAATGTAGGGGGCCCAGCAAGGCCTGAGGCAGGTGCAGGGGAAAGGCCTGAAGGGGACAAAGGACCCCCAGGGTTTGGATACAGAGCGAGTTGGCAAAGGCAGCTGGCATCTTCATCACTGGGGCCTTCACGGGCCCCCCGAGCAGCCGGTTTTAGTCTCTAAGCAGTGGAGACCACAGAGAGTTTCTGAGCAGAGTGCCAGAATCAAAGCCAGCTTTGGAAAGATTAGCCTGGCCATGCATGATGTGTCAGAGGAGCTGGAGGGGTGGGAAGCCCTCGCCCACCTTTCTCTCTCTGGCTCTCTGTGCCCCTCCATTCCCCACTGCCATAGTTACTAAGTCGCTCCTGCCTCTGTCTTCCTGCCCTGTCCCACACCTGCAGGGAGGCACCTCCCGAGCTAACAACTCAGAGCCTGTGCCGTCCACGAGGCTGTTCCAGGTCCGGGGAACCAGCGCCAACAACACCAAGGCCTTTGAGGTCCCAGCCCGGGCCACCTCCCTCAACTCCAATGATGTCTTTGTCCTCAAGACCCCATCCTGCTGCTACCTGTGGTGTGGGAAGGTGTGTGCAGGGCCCAGAGGGTGGGGAGGCCTCGGCCTCAGAGCAGACCGGCTTGGGGCAGGAGTCCTGGCCCACCAGCTGGAACTCGCTGGGTCCCCAGGTGCCTTGAAGCTGTGTCCCTCTCTGCCCCACCTCTGACTGCCCCCAGATCCTCTACCTCTATGTCAGAACCAGTCTCTTGTTCTGTTTGTCACCTTAGGTCTGTGTCTTGGGCTCTCTCAGCAGCTGTGCCTGTCACTATCTCTCCTGCTGCCTCTGTAGCATGGACTCATAGCCTCTTGCAGTCCTTCTCTAACCCTCTGCAGACTTCCTGTCTCCTCCGCTGTTCCCTGGAGTATCAGGGACAGAGGAGGGGATGGATAGCTGTCCCACATGGGCTGTGTGTGCGGGGCCCTGACCCAGGAGAGCTCTCCCACACCCCAGAGCTCTGGGCGGGGGACTGCCGAAGGGTGGGGAGGGGTGGGACTAAGATGTCTCCCCCAGCACAGCTGACCCCTCTCTGCCCAGGGCTGTAGCGGGGATGAGCGGGAGATGGCCAAGATGATTGCTGACACCATCTCCCCAACGGAGAAGCAAGTGGTGGTAGAGGGGCAGGAGCCAGCCAACTTCTGGATGGCGCTGGGCGGGAAGGCCCCCTATGCCAACACCAAGAGGTAACTGCAAAGCAGCCTCCCACCTCCAGTTCATGTCCTGACACTGAAGGGCCTGCCAGTGTCCAAGGCCCATCCCCAGAGCCTGCAGCAGGTGTGGAGAGAGGACTTGGTATACCAGGACCCCAGGGTTATGGGAAGGACAGGGGAAAGCCAATGGCCTTGGAGTCTTTGGGGCATGGTGCTGTGACCACACTGCTCACTAAGGGATGCCCAGGGGCCAGTGTTGGGGTAGCTTCCTTGGCAAAGGGCATTCCTAGCATAGGAGTTGCCAGGGATGACTATTTGCCCTTTAGGAAGAACGTGACAGAGCCCAGCCCTGCCCTTCAGTGCTGGCATAGGCCTGGGATATTGAGGAGAACCAGCCACAAACCTCTTTCAAATGGGTTTTGAGGCTGGAATGTAGCACAGTGGTAGAATGCTTGCCTTGCCTGTGCAAGGCCCTGAGTTCATCCCCAGAACCAAAGGGGAAAAAACCCCAAAATAACCAAAAACAAGCGTTTTGTCTAGAGAATATCTATGATCCACAGCAGGAGCAATAAAGGAAGATAGCACAGAACTTCCTATCAGGGCTATGAAATGCATGTTCCGAAAAGCACTGGGGATTTCTCCTTCAGAGCACTCTCAGGACAGGAGGGGAACCCTTGGTCTGCCATAAGCTGGGGCGTCTGGTGAGGAGATGGCCTTTCCATGCCTGAGTCCCTCAGAGTTCTTGTCCTTGAGCCTCCTTCCCCCAACTCCTCCTGCCAACGTGGTCTTTCCTCCACGCTGCAGACTGCAGGAGGAAAACACGGTCATCTCCGCTCGGCTCTTCGAATGCTCCAACCAGACTGGGCGCTTCCTGGCCACAGAGATCCCCGACTTCAATCAGGATGACTTGGAAGAGGACGACGTATTCCTGCTGGATGTGTGGGACCAGGTATTATCAAGGGTCTGGGGACTGCCCTTCCTACCTACCTCAATCCCCAGGGCCAAAAAGCCCCGGAGGCTGCAGGGCTCAGTAAGCCTCCGAGTTTTCTTGGAATGGAATGATGAACAGCGGGAGCTGAAGCAAAAGGGGAAGGGGGTGTTGTGCCCAGAGGGGCTGCAGGGCAGGATGGAGCCAAGGTCGTTTAGCTGGGTAGTGGCAGGGTCAAGGCTCTACTAGTGGACATCTGGGGTAAACTGAGGCAGAGCCCCGTGGGCCAGGGAGGAGAGGAAGGCCTGACTGTTGGGACTCTCCACAGATCTTCTTCTGGATAGGGAAGAATTCCAACGAGGAGGAGAAGAGGGCTGCGGCCACCACCGTGCAGGAGTACCTCAAGACCCATCCCAGCGGCCGAGACCTCAACACCCCCATCATTGTGGTGAAGCAAGAACATGAGCCCCCCACCTTCACAGGCTGGTTCCTGGCTTGGGATCCCTTCAAGTGGAGTGTGAGTGGCCCCAGCCCAGCCTGGTCCTCACAGCTCACACATCCACCACAGGCCGGCCTCAAGACACAGCCTGGAAGGCAGTGGACTCCCGAAAGCCTTTCTGTTCCTTTGGGATATATGACCTGCTTATTTGTAAAAGGGTTACATGGAGCTTAGCATTAAAAACTAGGGTTGCAGGAAGGCCAGTAACCCCCCTAGTGAGGGAGAGAGAAGGAAGTTTATTTTAAAACTCAAAGTTAAACTGGTTGCGGTAGCACATACTACCTGCAATCCCAGTACCCTGAGGCAGGAAGATTGCAAGTTCAGCTCAGCCTGGGCAATTTAGTGACTTAGAAAGATATTGTCTCAAAGTTGAAAATAGAAAGGGTTAAAATGTAGCTCAGTGTGAAGGGGGTAGGTTCAATCCTCAGTACTGCAAAAAATAAAATAAAAAACCCAGGCCAGGGATTTAGCTCAGTGGTTCTGCCACCTGCCTCCCAAGCACAAGGACCCGAGTTTGATCCCCTGTACCAAAAAAGCCCTCCCCAAACCCAAGGCTAACTGTGGTGCTTGGTTTGCATGCTATATTTAGAATCAAGCTGCTGTGTATTACAGGCAAAGGTCATATATATTACAGGTAAAAGCCATATTTTTAAATTACTTAGAATTCAGCTAGGCATGGTGGCATACACTGTAATCTCAGCACTCTAGAGGCAGAGGCAAGAGGATGGAGATTTTGAGGCTAGCCAGGGAGGGCAGCATAGCAAATTTGAGGCCAATCTGGACTACATAGTGAGAACCTGTCAAAAAAATTAAAAAAAAAGATTAATTAGAATTCTTCAATATTCACTTCCTTTGTTAGCCACATTTTTTCCCCCAGTACTGAGGATTGAATCCAGGGCCTTTGTACTGAGCTATATCTGTTGCACTTTATTATTTTTTATTTTGAGACTATCTAGCTAAGTCACTAAATTGCCCAGGCTGAGCTTGAACTTGTGTGATCCTCCTGCCTCAGCCTCCTAGACTGCTGCTAGCCACAATTTAAGTGCTCAATAGCCCCCCTGTGGCTGGTGGCTGCCATGTTTGAAAGTGTAGGTAGAGAACATTCCCATCGCCACA
Source organism: Heterocephalus glaber (assembly GCF_000247695.1). Next base: position 6,575,343 of record NW_004624823.1, on the reverse strand, counting down.
GAAACTTCAAGGCAGTGCTGACAGGAAACATGTTATTTCTGAAGGACAGTCAAAGCTGGATGTGGTGGCAGACACCTGTCATCCCAGCACTCCAGGCAGCATCAGGGTCACCCTGATGTCTTGCTGAGTGAATGAAGGAATGAAGGAAGGAATGAGCTAAAGGAGGAGCCAGTGCAGACTCAGGGTGATGGAAGGGCTGCCAGGCGTGGAGCTCTGAGAAGCTCTGGCATTGGGATTTGCTGCCTTTGCTATTTGCTGGGATCCGTCCTGAAGATTACACTCAGCCCATCAGCTTGGAAGTCTTTGAACACACACGCACACATGCACGCAGGTGCGCGCGCGCGCGCGCACACACACACACACACACACACACACACACATATACACATTTGAGGCCAGTGAGCTCTCTGTGTCCCTAAACTCATCTGTTAAATAATTTAGAGCACCCAGAGCCACCAGCCCAAGGCCTCCCTCCACCTGGGTCTTCCCCCCTCCTCCTGACAGGGCTTGCATTTGCCGTGTGCCAGGCACTAGAGGTGGGCTGCAACGGGGCCTCTTCTGCTCTCTGACCTCCTCTGTGGCAGGCAGGGCTCCCCTCCTGTGTCCCTGAGTGCTCCGGAGCCTGCACAGTGCGGGAGGGTTCTCAACGCTGCCTGTGGCTGCTTGCCCGGGCCTCTGCGACATGAAAGGGTCTTACTCCTCTCCATCCCATGGCAGGCGGAGCCAGGACAAATGCGTAGCTACACCTTTCCAGAGGCCTCCTCCAGCCTCAGCCTGAGCTTGCTCTTCCCCTTCTCGCCACCAGGGCCTGGACCCAGGTCTCTCAACTCTTGAAGGAAAATAGCCTTTTGTCTCCTCTGCCGAGATCTGATTTGTTATTTACTTTATACACAGAATGCCAAATCCTATGAGGACCTGAAGACGGAGCTTGGAAACTCTGAGGACTGGAGCCAGATCACTGCTGTGAGTATAGAGTAGGGAGGCTGGGCCCCAAGTGGCTGGGGGGCAGTCAGGGCCAAGAATGACCCATAGAAAACGCCAATGTCCTGTGCTTCTTTCCTGTCTCCTCCCACTTCTTACAGAAGTTCTTCTTGCTGTTCAACTCCAACACGTCTAGCTGTTTTGTCTCTCCAATTACCAGTGAAATGGTTTTCAATTATTTTTCACCATACTGGGGATCAAACTTAGGCCCTTATGTGTGCTAGGCAAGTGCTGAACCTTGAGCTAAATCCCTAGCCCTAGTTTCCGATTTTTATTATGCAGAGGTATCTGGATGATGGGGCAGCATATTAAAATGCAGATTTCAAGACTCCCAAGTATTCTGGTTCATAGAGTTTGGCTCTGCATGCAGGAATCTGTATGTTTTAAATAAAGGGCCCAACAACTCAGAGACTTAGGAAGATCCTGTCTCAAAATAATAAGAAAAAGGACTGGGATGTAGCTCAGTGTGAAGGCCCTGGGTTCAATCCCCAGTGCCACCTACGGACTGCACTTTGAAAACTAGCAACACTTCTCCACAGCCTTGCTCTTGGGATCCTTTCTCCAAGCAGAACACCTGCACCTCCTCTGGTCTTTCCATTAGTTAACAGAAGCTTATTGAGTCCATAGGCCTGGGGTATGGGGATATGAAATTAAAGCCTTTCCTTCTAGAAGTTCATGGGCTCACAGGGGAGACAAGACAGAGGCAACTCTGCAGAACTGCATGGAGGGCCTGAAAACAATTTCCTGGGCATATGGGGCAGTCAACACTCACAGGCTGTGCACCCAGAGGCTGTGAAGCCCAGCGTGCTCACCAGACCTCTCTTGATGGACCAATAGTGCAGACTGGAGAGGACAGATAGGTCAGGGCTAAGTGAATTTATGGATGACAATATCACAACAGATAAGACAGAGAGGGTCATAAATACCCAGGGTAGATCTCAAGCTCTGGAGGAAGCCATGAAGAAGTTAATAAGTCATTGAGTAAAATAGTCATCCTGCCCCAGGTGACGCTTTGGTCAGGTACAACCACTAAGGTGGTAGCTGCAGGGTCTGATCCAGGTGATGTGTTCTTATGAGTGTGTGTGTGTGTGTGTGTGTGTGTGTGTGTGTGTGTGTGTGGGTGGTGTGGCAGGCTGGGCCAGGCCATGGAAGTCTTGCTGAAGGTGGTACCCTAACTAGTGGCTTTCTTTCCTTCCCTAGGAGATCACAAACCCCAAAGTGGATGTGTTCACCGCCAACACCAGCCTCACTTCCGGGCCTCTGCCCATTTTTCCCTTGGAGCAGCTGGTGAACAAGCCAGTGGAGGAGCTCCCCGAGGGTGTGGACCCCAGCAGGAAGGAGGTGGGTGGGGCCCTCCGACAGCCCCAGATCTGGCTTGTCCATTTGTTAGACAACCTGAATGATCCTTGCAGGTTCACCCTGGTGAACCAGACAGACTGTCCCACTTTCCTACCAGCTTCTATCCCTGGGGGACAGAGATCAGAGAAGCCTGAACACACTGATCATTTCAGTGCTAACTGTCACCAAGGTAAGGAACAGGGGCCAGGGGAATATTACAAAAAGGAGTCTGATTTAGTCAGAAATTTCCCTCTGAAGTGTGAATAGGATTCATTTATTTATTTATTATTTTAGACAAGGCCTAAGTATTCCACGATGGCCTAGTCTTGAACTTGGGATGCTCCTGCCTCAGCCTCCCAGAGTACTGGGATTATAGGCATGATCACCACACCCAGGTGAGATTTACATTTTGAAAAGATGTCTGTAAACCAGGGAGCAGAACTCTGGGAGGCTGAGGCAGGAGGATAGCAAGTTTGCAACCAGCCTGGGCAACTTAGTGACTTAGTAAGACGTTGTTGCAAAATTAACAAAAATTTTTTTTTTTTTTGGTACCAGGGATCAAACTCAGGACCTTCTGCTTTTGACGCAGGCGGCAGAACCACTGAGCTAAATCCCCAGCCTCTAAAATTAACAAATTTTAAAAAAAGGTTTAGGGTGTAGCTCAGTGTGAAGGCCCCAAGTTCAATACCTAGTAGAAATAAAATATCAGTCTGGCTGCTCAGTGAAGAATAGACTGGAAGGTGGCAAGAGCAGTCAGTAGGAGAGCAGATCCCCGTCACGCTGTGCAGCAGCTCTGTCCTTTGAGGTACCCAGAAGTCATCCAGACTGAGGTGCATGTTTGAGGGGGCAGCAATTCAGAGGACCTGGGGCAGAGATAGAGTCTACAACTCAGCACATGGTTCAGCTGGTATTGGCAGCACAGGGGCAGGTCTGGCAGGAGTAGTGCAGCAGGAAGGGCTTGTCAAAAATCTCTTTTCTTTTCCCTTCCTCCTTCCTTTCTTCCTGTCTCTTCCTCCTCTTCCCTCTCCCCTTCTTTCTTCTTTTTCTTCCTCCTCCTTCTCCCTCCCCTCTCCTTTCCTCTCCCTCCTGTGATTGAATTCAGGCCCTCATGCATGCTAGGCAATGTGCTAGGCCATGCTCTACCACTGCCTGAAGGACACTGTCCTGTGTTCTGTCTTGGATTCTCCCGTCCGTGCGGTGGGTAGGAGGCTAGAAGGCACCTGTATCCGCACTGTATCACTGGGACGATCCTAGCCCAGGCTCTGGTATATAGACTGCCTGCTCTATATCCAAGCAAGCAGGTCCAGGTAGAGGGGAAGTGGTTTGTGTGATGTTAACTAGCTAGCTGGAAAGCCAGAACAAGAATCATCTTCTAGCTGGGTGTGGTAATGCATGCCTGTAATCCTGCACTCAGGATGCTGAAGCAGGAGGATTGGCACAAGATTGAGGCACTCCTGGGCTATACAGTGAGTTCAAGGCCAGCCTGGAATACACAGTGAGACCCTGTCTCAAAAATAATGACAACAACAACAACAACAATTTATGTTTTCTGAGTGCCACTTGTACCATCATGTTATGTGGCAAAAAGGACATATGTATTTCTAAAGGGAGGGGAGCCAAAGTTAAAGACCCCACTATGCTGGAAGCAGTTGAAGAAGCCTCAGATTTTACAATCAGTTATCTGTAGCTGATTTTCTTTTTTAAATCATGGAAGTAGTGTGTTTCCTTGTGAGAAAGTTGAGAGTTCAATGTCAAGTGTGGAGGGGTGGAGAGGTTTTCAGATCTCTGGCTGCTCCAAACTTGGAAGGGGACCAATGACAAGAGAGGGTGGTGGGCCAGGCTACAGGCAGTAGATAGATAATAATCTAAGTGTCAAACCCCAATGATAAACCTCAGGGAGGCAGATATGGGTGAGGCTGGTAATCAGCAGGCAAGACCATGGTGTTCAAGAGCACGAGCCATGGACAGACACAAGTCCACTGGGATGGGCAGTCCTTGCTATCTAGCTTGGAGGGTCAGAGTCCAGGAGTCCGGGCAAAGCCAAGCACCGTGCAGCCCCTCGCAGGGACCTAGGACACAGCAGCCACAGCTGTGAGGAACTCGCTGATGCCCGAAGTGCTTATGTTTACTCACTTCTTCCAAAACAAGGTCTGCATTGCCCTTCTCCTTGAGGAGACAATGCCCAGGGGAGGGAGGCAAAGCTAATGACAGGCTAAAAAACTGGGCATCAGACCCGCCTGAGCTTGAAACCTATCCACAGTGTTTACTATGAAGTGGTGCAATGTAGGGTTCTCTAGGAGTCAATAATGTCCCCTAGGGCAACTCCACTTCAGGGGAGCAGCCCAACATTTCAAGGAAGCTCACTGTGCTCACCCCACCCCATCTACCTCTCCATGTCTTTGGGAGCAGAGATGAAGGCCGACAGATGCTGTTTTATAGCTACTTTAATTTGGGTCCTTATTTGGGTATATCTGGGACTAGTTAGCAGCCTTAACCAGCATCATAATGCCACCTTAGAGCTGGGAACAAAGGCGGTTTCAGTCAGTTCTGACTTGTGGAGATCCCTGTTACTAGCTTTCTTGTGGCTGAGACACAATACCTGACACACCCACAACTGAAAGGAAAGGTTTAATTTGGCTCATGGCTTTGAGGAATTCAGTCCATGGTTGGCTGGCTCCAAACGAGGAACGTCATGGCAGGAGGAAGTGGTGAAACAAAGCCACTCAGCTCATGGTGATTGGGAAGCAGATGGGAACAGTGACAGAGAGGAAGGGTGAGGGACCGGATATAGGTAGCACTTCCATGACTCACCCAGACACACCCAAGATCATGCTTTACTAATCTGCTAGGCATTTCTCTCTCTCTCTCTCTCTCTCTCTCTCCCCCTCCCTCTCTCCCTCTCTCTCTCTCTCCAAGGTCTTGCTATGCAGTTCAGGCTGGCCTTAAACTCACTATGTAGCCCAGGCTGGCCTTGAAGTTGCAGCTATCCTCCTGCCTTAGCCTCCCAAATGCTAGATCTGCTAGGCATTTCGTACACCAATGAGGTTGACATATCAGGGTTAACAGCCACAATACCAAAGACCTGGACAGGTAGTGACTCCCAGTTATGATTTCCAAGCTAAGAGCAAAAAGATAAAATTGTGCAATCTAATCTTCTGATCATTCACAAGATGAGAGGAACTGGCACGTCATTTACCCAAATATTTTGTTTTCTTCTCAACAAAGCAGATTTTTTTTTTGGTACCGGGGATTGGACTTGGGTCCTTGTGCTTGCGCAGCAGATGACGAATCCACTGAGCTAAATCCTCGGCCAAAGCAGAAGATTTGACTCTCAATTTATTCTTCAGCCTTCCTGGCTTCTCCTCTTAGAATCCTTCTCCTGGCTTGGGACTCCCTTCTGCAGTTACCCTCTCACCATCTAAGCAAAACCTGCTCCTAGAGAATCACATTCACCATGAAATAGAAGAGTGAGGAAGCTTCGCATGTTGCCTCTTAGCTAGGAACAAACCTGGTACACATGCAGGTCCAGGAGGGGAGATGACAAGAGCTCTGCACAGTGTGCCTGAGACCACTCATGGCAGGGAGCCTGTGCTGGAATGAACTGACCTTGACTTCCTTGAGTATTAGCATCAGCACCTGAAATCAGGAGCACAGTTGGCTGTATCCATGGGGGACTGGTGTTGAGACACCCCAGGACACCCAAGAATGCTCAAGTCCTATATAAAATGGCATAATCTATGCTCACCCTCCTGTATACTTTGTTTTGAGTCAGGGTCTCACTATGTAGTCCAAGCTACACTTCAATTTGCTATAGAAGCCAGGCTGGCCTTGAAATTGTGATCCTCCTGCCTCAGCCTCTTGAGTCCTGGGATTACAGGCATGTGTCACCTGCATACTTTAGATGACTTAAAATGCCTAATATAATGTAAATGCTATGTAAACTGCTGTTATACTGTATTATCTAGGAAATTATTACAAGAAAAAAATTTGTCCATGTTTAGTATAATTTTTTACCCTAGTATTTTCAACCTGGTTGGTTGAATCTGCAGACCCAGAACCCACTGACAGGGATCTGACTGAATTCAGATCTGCCTGTCTTCATGAGTGCTTTAGTAGTACTCATTAGATTGTTGCTTGCCCTGTCCATTAGGACCACTTAGGACTACTTCCCTGGCAGCTGGTCTGCTAATTTGCCCCAAAGCTAAAGAGCCACGTGTCCTGTGGTGGCAATGCAAGCTTATCCAGCCACCCTGAGCAGACTCCTATCTTGGGGCTCATCTGCTGGCTTTGTGGGATGGTCTATGACTTACAAAGTTAAATGAACCAGACTTTTTTATTTCCAATACCCTTTTCTATGTAGTAGTATTTTCATCCTCATAAAAATAAAAATTGGCCCTTATAACATTTCTCCCATTTTATGGGGAGGATAATAACTAAGCCCTAAAGAGCAGGAACACCTTCAGTCAGAGGTCCTAATTCTTCTCTCTAGACTAACACCAATTTGACCCTGGTACAAAGAAAAGCAGCTCCATTTTTATTACTGTCCTTTTGTGGAAGCCCCAAATGCTGCTGCCCTCCTTCCCATCCTTTCTTGGCTCTCACTGTTTGCTCTTGCTCTTCATTTGATCGATTCTATGCCACACCTATGTGACTCAGCCTAGCCAACCTGGGAAGGCTGTGACCTTTGTCTTCTGGCCCCTTTCCTCTCCTAGGCGCACCTGTCTGTTGAAGATTTTATGAAGGCTTTGGGGATGACTCCAGCTGCCTTCTCCACCCTGCCTCGATGGAAGCAACAAAACCTCAAGAAAGAAAAGGGACTATTTTAAGAAGAGTAGTTGTGGTGGTAAAGCAGCACCCTGCCTTGCTCTCGAGGTTTTGTTATTACTGATTTTCGACCTATGCCAGCTGAAAAGAACATTTCCAGCTGCCTCTGTGAGGAGGCAGTGTGGCAATGCTACTTTTGTTTAGAAATCTATGGACTCCTTCAGAAAGATGCTGGCTCTCCAGGGAGCCTGTGATCTGAAGGGGGAAGGACTATTTTCTCCTGTCCCTTTTAATCACCTTCTTCTAGAGCTTTCCCTCCTCAGAGGCAGCCCAACACTTCCATAGTAGAGTTCTGAGGCACTCCTCCATTTTTTATCTACAGCAGGTGGGCTGAAACATTGTGCAGTCTTGTATCTTTCCCACAATAATGGCCTCTGCTTTTCACTTATGCTGTCCTATCTTACTCAGGTGCTAAGTTAAAGAGGACCCCTTTTTGGGGGAGTTGAATGGCCTGAGATTGCCTTCCTGGGTTATACAATACTCATTACATAGTACCTAGTGAGAACAGCACATCCACTGGTTCTAGGCCTGAGGCCCAAAGCAAATAGTGAAATGAAATAGTAATAGTTTTTCACCCCCTGCCTCATTCTAACAAGGCAGGGGCAGTGTTACCCAGAAGCCTCTGTCAAGCTTCACAGGCTCCTCAGAAGAAAACCATAGGTTCTCAGTGGTAACGATGGGATAACATCAGGCTGCTGCACGGAATCCAGGCAGCCAATGAAGCCGATGTCCACAACTTTAGACTGGTATGAAGGGTGTCTGCAGGGGCCAGGCATTTAGCTCAGTGGTTCAGCCACCTGCCTCGCAAGCACAAGGTCCTGAGTTCGATCCCCAGTACCAAAAAAAACACAAAACCCCAGTAAAGGTGTCTGCAAGAATGTGTCCTTTTCAGAAGTAACAATCAAAACAACAGCAGGTTAATAAAGGTTTTAATTTCACACAAAAAAATTCTGTATAATTTATAAAGGAAACAAAAGGAAAAACCACGAAGGATCCAGAGGAACAGTTCTGCTAAAACACAGACAAAGTGCTGCTCCATACAAAACAGCAAAAATCAGAATAAAAAATCACTATAAACACAAAGAAAAAAAAAATAAAAACCACCTCAAAAATAACATGGCCAAAGCTGCCAGCGAACCTGGGGGTGGCTTGTTAGACCAAGTGTAGGAACCTCACTTCTGCTTTCCTCTCCTTAACCGTAAAGAAACCAACAATAGCCCAGGGAAGCTGAGGTGGGAGGAAGCACTCAGAGGGAGGGAAATCTGGGGACAGGAGTTTGCACACCCATGTGTGGTCTCCCTCATGCTGTTTCTGAAACAGACCATTTGGCTGATTGCTCCTTTGTTCTGGCATTTGACCTGGTAACCGCAGATCCTGATCCACTCTGTTCTTATGCCAGTGGGCACACCTGTACTTCGAACCTCTATACTTAGTCCAGTGTCACTAAAATCAAACACATTTTTTTCCCTTGAGATAGCGTCGTTATGTAGTCCAGGTTGGCCTCGAACTCATGGTGATCCTCCTGCCTTAGCCTCCCAAGTGCTGGGATTACAGGCATGCACCACCACGCCTGGCCACTAAATGCTTATTCATACTGGCACACTTTTAATTAAAACTTCAAAACCTCAGACATATTGCATACATGGAAAAGAAACAATTTACTAATTGTGCATAAATACAACGAAAGAGACTGCCTGGTTTAGTAGTCAAAGCATGCCATAAAGGAATCAATCATTGTGATGAAACAACAAAATAATTGTCACAAAACCCTCAAGGCTTAACAAACTATAGTTTTCCAATAAAATATATATTTTTAGATGTTACTAATAATACATATCAAGAGACAAAAGTAGAATTTTGAAGAAATGGATTAGAAAGATAGAGGGCAAAAATCTATTAGTTTCTGTACACACTTGCAAGAGTGTTACAGGATATAAAGCAAGATGGGGAGAAGTACATATCCATCTTACCGGGACACTCAGGAGACATCCTTCTGGTACGTGGTTACTGACTTCTCTAAAAACCTCTGTGTATGTACAAGATTCATGTATACTTGGAGCTCAAGGTGTTTCCCAGATTTAAAGCAAATATCCACCTCTGGGGTCAATTACATAAAATGGGGGGGGGTTGGATAATGAGGTCATTTGCCATAGTCATTTTCAGAGGACCAAAAAGAGAGCAGATAACACTGTATTTGTTTAATATATACACTTTTCAGGTCACAAGTCTTACAAATTACTTTTTTTCTAATTGCAATATGGAAGAATAGTTTTTTTTTGCAGAGGTTCTAAATCATAAAGCTTCTTAGAGGATTTTGCACTTGATCATGGAGAAAAAGGAAGAAATGTGTTAATATGTGCATCTGGAATTAATGAACTGATCTGTAGTATCACTATATATTTCCTAAAATGTAAGCACATTTACATTTGTTCTATTTGCTGCTGAACTACTTAAGTTAGCCCTGGCATTAACAGGGCACACCAAGTAAACAAATAGCATTGGAATCCAAATATAAATAGATCAATTGGTGGATTTGCTTATTGCATTCTGCTGAGACAAAACTTGAGCGTGTACATACATATAAATATATCCCTACAAAAAAAAATATATATATATCCCTACAAAAGTTATCTTTTCACAGGCCTATAGTCTTGGCTATTAAAAGGATAATGACATTTGTCTACATGCAACTTTCTGATTCCCCATAATATTAGGGGACAAAAATCAGTAAGTTTGCATTTTATTTTTCTGTTCCAAAAATTTCAACTAAGATCAAAAGGTTGTGTCCAAAACTAATTACTACCACATTCCAATTCAAAGTCACTTAAAATAATGTACTACATATTTGGTATTTTTGATAGGTCCATTATTGTGCAGACTTTCTGGAACTGAAGTACTCTGTCTCCATCTAATTTCTCCCTTCCTGGCCCCAACCCACTAACTCCCCCAAGCCCCAACTATGGGCAAACTGATCACACTGTGCAAAAAAATAATATATTATCTATTTATAATTTAAAAATATATACAGCCAGCTCCAAAAAACAAAACAAAACAAAAACTCCCATAAATCCCAACCCCTATCAATATAGTCTAGCTGAAATCTCCATTTATAGTCAAGTGAGTATGTTAAAGGAGGGAAGGTAGAAGGGGAAGATTCACAAGGCCACAACAAGGACAGAGTAAAATTCAAGTCCCAAATTTGCAAGGAGGAGCAGTGAGGTAACTCATATATTCTAGTAACCTATTTTCAACAAGTTATGCCCAAAACATGAAGGACAAACCAAATCAGATTTCTGTGCCAAGTGTTCTTCTAAACTGTTCACACAGTGGGCTGGGGATTTAGCTCAGTGGCACTGTGCCTGCCTCGCAAGCCCAAGGTCCCAAGTTCAATCCCCAGTACCGCAAAAAAAATAAAAATAAAAAAATAAAATAAACTGTTCACACATGCAAGCTATGAAAGCAACTCCCCCGAGCTGCTCATGAGGCCATCAAGGTTTATGGCATTATTTTGATTTTCTCTATGTCTTAATGCAAACCTCACTTTGTATTGCTCCCCATCATTTTTAACAGCTTAGAGCTCTCAAATGCAGAGACAGTGAATAGAATAAAGAATTTAATCACCACTGCACTTATTTATGAGAAAACTGATATTTGAAAACAAAACAAAGCTGCTGGTAGAAAATAAAAATTTTAAAACAAACAAAAAAATATTTCCCTCTGCTCTAACTACTCCTGCATAACTACCACTGTACCATTTTGGAACATTCACTATGATAATGTGTGCTGGTAGATGGTAGGAGGCAAAGCATTTATCAGTAGTTAAGCAAAAGTGCTGAGGTCATTTACAATTCAAAGGTCCAAAATTTAGAATAGGTGATTAAGTCACAACACAACCAAGTTTCCAGAGCGGGGCGAGGCTGGAGCTCTCTGAAAGCAATCTTCCAGAAAATATGTTGTTATCTTTGGGATGATGAGTTTTAACTGTTTTCTCCCCCTGAAAACTTGATGTGTTTTGTTCTTACCTCAGAACTGAAGAGTAATCCCCTTGTCTACAACAAAAGCAAGAAAAAACAGAAAAGAAAATGAAGGTTTCATTTTGCCATATTTAACTCTGTGTGATGCTAACACCTGGGCTCACAGAAGCCTGTCCTCATGCTCAGCCTTTCCATGGCTGGTGAAGCTGCTGACCCAAGCTGGGTGTGCTGTCCAAGAGATTAAGGCAGCACTCGATCCTGCACCCCCACTCAGCCTCTACTCAGAGCACCCAATGACAAATACACGGTGCACTTCTGTTTTTTGTTAGTTCTTGAGATTACCTAAACCAGTAACATTTTAATTCTCACCCTGTCTTAAGGGTAAAGTCAGACAGTAAATAATTAAATGCACAAGTTTTTCCCTACAGCTCATGTACTTCATTTCACACGTGCAGCAGGATTTTGCCTTTAGCGGTCCAGGGTTGGAGCTGTAACACAGCAGTGCACCTTTTGGCCTCTCTCTGCCGGAGAGGCAGAGATACTAGCGTTCTTCCTTCTCCCTAAGCCTCTCTCCTGGGGAGTCCCAGTTGGAGCAATATTATTTTTCTACCTGTTTAAGTTTTAGTTATGACACATTAGGGTTGTGCCTGCTTCATAGTACGAATAATACAGAAGAAAATAAAAGATTCTAACTTCACCATCACAATAATACAGATGAATAGGATGAACCAAGTGTGTGAAGGAATCCCTATAGAGAAAAACGTGAGGTCTACAATGAATACCAAAGATAGGACTGCAACACATTCTAAAGCACCAACAATCCATTTCTTGGAAACTGCATGTAAACAGCAAAGGCATGACATATTCATGAAACTTAGAAGACGATTAAGAAACAAAAAGCTTCTCAGGCAACAAAAATGCCTCTTGCAAGGATGACAAACTGTCATTAGTGTAACAGAGAGCTGGTTTTCCAGTGAATTTTACTTGTAAAAAACACATACAAAAGGTCACAGATTTAAATAACGCTACTTGAGGAACAAAAACAAAAAGCCAACTGATTTCTGTCTTCACACACTTTTCAGGTGAATGGACTCTGACACTTTTATTTCTTCTTCCAGCTTCCTCACTGTTCATCTTTTTTATTTTTTTTTTTTTTGGTTTTATTTTTTGAGACAGGGTCTCGCTATACAGTTCAGGTTGGCCTTGAACTCACTATGTAACCCAGGCTGGCCTTAAACTTGTGCTGATCCTCCTGCCTCAGCCTCCCAAGTGTTGGGATTACAGTTGTGCGTCACCACGCACAGCTTGAAGTTAATTTTGAGCAGGCATACTCTAGTGGCTCACCCCAACTCCTTAAGCCTCCATTCATTTTGTATGTATATATATATACATATATATATATACATATGTATATATATACACACACACATACATACACACAACATGTACTCCTAAGACAAAATGAAGTACCACTTTTGTAGGAGAAAAAGAGGATAATCAGCTACAGATGAGACCAAGGTGTCCATAAAATAGCATGGAGTATTCCACATAATTGCAATTTTGTCTTTTGGTTTTGGCCCTGAGCTGTTTGTTGCTCCCGCATCAAGTAGAATTCCAAATTCTCCTTGGGCAGAGGAAAGGTGACATCAGTGGCAGTGAGAGAGAAAATGCAGTGCACACTGCCAACACAGGAGACTGTTCCTCACGAGGCTGGACGGGCAGTCTTCCCCACTTCCATGCTAAATGCCTGAGAGTTCTTTTCTGTTTCTAGCAGCTCATCAAAGATCTCCCTTAAAATAAAACAAAAAATACAACAGGAAATTCAGTGAATAGAACCAAGGTATAGAAAGAAGAAAAAGCAACAGGAAATATATTGATAAAGTCTACACAATCCCATTTGATACCTAAATTTTGCTAAATAAGTACCTCATTTACTCCATCACCATCTTAAATTCCTGGATAATAATTTTTGAGAATGAGGTAAACTGGTAATAAAAATACTATGTAGTTCCCATTCATATCAAGCAGATGTAGCTGACAGAACTAGAAGGCCAAACCAGGCGTGGTGGCACGTATCTGTAATCTCAGTGCCTGGGAGGCTGAGGGCAAGAGCTCAAGGCCAGCCTGGGCTACAAAGTGACTAAGATTAGCCTGAACTACATGGCAAGACCGTGTCTCAAAAAAAAAAACAAAAACAAACAAAAAACCTGAAAGGCCATAAAAGTTTATCATAGAGTATCTTCTATCACAAAACAGTATTAAATTCTGTACCTACATGATATTGTGCAATGAGTATTTAATGCTGAGTTGAGAAAATTCAGACTTACAAGGAAATATCAACAGATATAAACATTAAGCAAAAACAATAAAAACCAAAAACTGTCAACCAATCAAGTAATGTGGGTATAATTCATTCTCAAAGAAGAATTCAGGTAAGTTTTAGCCAGTTACTTGGTATCGGGTAAAGTTTCTTACTTGTGCATATAAAAGAAGATGTAACCGCTCCGATCTCGATCAGTCTGCACAGCAGTCTCCTGGATTTTAGATACTTCCAGGTCATTGTAAGTAAACCACGTTTGCTTCTTAATGTCATACACATCACTAATGTAATGACCTGCAAAAAGCAGTTACACCTATTAATATGATTCACATTGAAAGTGACCAAGCTTTAAGTTTTTCTTGATGCATTCAACTTATACCTCACAAAGCCAGGCAAACAGCAAACATAACAGGGGGCAAATGATGATGTCCATTTACCTGAAGAAGAGGTGCTGCCAATGTGACTGACGACACTAATAAGCCGATAGGAATGAGGGAGAGTCCCTGTCTGGAAAACAGAAGTGGGTATAACTTCTCATTTGAATAAAAGCAAAACACTAGATTTGAATTTAGTATCAAAGCTGACACAGCTAAGCCTTGGTGTGGGTTTATTTATTTATTTTGAGCATAACAGGGTAACATTTATTGAGGAAAATAAGAGAAAAAGTAGAAGAAAGAAAAGGAGAAGAAAAGAAGACACAGAAAAGATAAGTCCTGCACGCAGGACAGGGCACTGGTTTAGTAAGACTCAATAACAAAATCCCGTGGTTATACTGTTCATACCCTTTGGACCAAGAATTCACCTCCAACTAAGAATTTATCCTAACGAAATAATTTAAAAGAAGAAAAGAGCTGGGAATGTAGCTCAGCAGTGTAGTGCCTGCCTGGTAAACTCCAGGCCCTGAGTTTGATTCCGGGTACAAAAAAAAGAGAAGAGACTAAAAAGAAACGATATGTACCAAATTATTTACTACAGCATTATCTATAATAATGAAAAGCTGGGACTAACAGTGTACCCAATAATATATGTATTTTTTTGGTACCGGGGATTGAACTTGGGTCGTTGCACTTGCGCAGCAGGCAACAAAACCACTGAGCCAAATCCCCGGCCCCAGTACCCAATAATATTTGACGAGCGGGTGGTATATCAATTTAATCAATATTATTCAGTTAAAATAATAAAAAATTACTCTGCTGGAATGGTGGGACACACCTGTCATCTCAGCATGTAGGATGGTGAGGCAGGAGGATCACCATGTGTTTGAGACTAGCCTGAACTACATGGTGAGACCCCGGCTCAAAACGCAAACAAAAGGACTGGTGAGTTAGCTGAGTGGTGCTGCACCTGCCTTGCAAGCACAAGGTCCTGAGTTCGATCCCTGGTACCAACCGCCCCCCTGCCCAAAACAAAACAAAGGAAATTATTTGGAGTAGCTACATGTTAACTTGTTTTTCAAACCCAGGTGAATTTACATAATAACTACAGCCCTACCAAAGTAGTTATGGTGACATTTAGGTACTGGACAAAAAAATGAAAAAAAGTTGTGTTGCTGTAGGGATTACAGATGAACTTTCATATTTTATATATTTTATTTATTTATTTATTTTTTGGTACCAGGGATCGAACTCGGGTCCTTGCGCTTGCGCAGCAGGTGGTGAAACCACTGAGCTAAATCCTCGGCCCATTTTATATATTTTAAATGTTATTAAATAATGCTAGTAAAAAACAAAACAAAAATGCAAACTGATATTAATGCACTGCAGGCAGCACAGTAGGTTAAAATTTGTGAAGGAATATAGCTACATGTAAATCAAACTGTTCAAATGTTCATAAATTTTGATGTAATAATTTATTTCTGGAGATTTAAAGAAAATCTAAAATATAGAAAATAGGGGCTGGGGATTAGCTCAGTGGTTTCACCGCCTGCTGCACAAGCACAAGGAACCGAGTTTGATCCCTGGTACCAAAAAGAAAATACATTATGATGAAAAACTGACTAAATTTAAATACTCAAGTGTTAGCTAAATATAAATAGTATGTTCATTTCAGTAGAGTATAGCCAACAAGCAGAATAAAAACTTCACTTACATTATGACATTTTTAAACATATGTGGAGTTGAGAATGACAAAAATAAATGTCAAAATGCTAACAACAGTTATAGTTGTGTTAGTTGTGAATAATTAAAATTTGTAGGAACCCAGGTATGGTGGCACATGCTTGTAATACCAGCACTTGGGAGGCTGAGGCAGGAAGGTTGCTGCAAGTTGAAAGCCAGCCTGGACTGCACAGTGAGATCCTGTCTCAGCCACCACCACCACCACCACCACCCACCCACACACAGTAGGAAAAAGGCAATTATTTAAGGAAAGAGGTAAAAAAGGACCAATGTGCTCTAGTTACATAATCAACAGTTTTCCCTATTTACACAGTTATTTGGTGGAACTAAAGATAATTTGATATATACTGTGTTTACTCATATGTGTACTAAGGGTCTTATAGGATGCTCAGGATGTATTTCTGTTTTGTTCTGAATCTTACTGGTAAGAAATGAAAACTAAAGGATAAGAGACAATGAAGATGACTTGATGGCTGCTGAAAGGACACCACCAGCCTCTTCAAAGAGCAGAAGTAGCACTGACGATGTGACCAGTTCTACTCAGGGATAAAACATTACCTCAGCATTTCTTTTCAGTTCCTCAGCTTCAGCTTCTGTGTATTCCATATCAAAAACATCCTCATTTCCAGAATCCTCATCTGAGCCCAATGCATCCAGAAAAGAGTTGTTAAACTCTAAGAAAAAAAGGAAAATTCTGTAAGAGATATGAGTAGAAAGATAAAGTAGCCCGAGGTACACATTTTATCACCCTAAGAAAACATGAAACAATATCACAGTTCAAATCACTCAGTTCACTTCAGGGAATAACGGCAGACATGAAATCTGTAAAAATAAAGCTCTCTTTTCTTTTACACATATTTACATGACAAAGGGGTCTAATCCTCACAAGAAAGGAATAAGACTGGAAAAGAATATATAATTTTACAGATAATCCTAGTTCATTTAATTCTGTATCATAAAAATAGTACATACATTTGAAGTACTTGGCGAATTACAGGTATACACCACCATGCCTGGCACTATGCCCTCTTTCTTAAGAAAACTACTGGATGATGTTTTTCACCAAAATACAAGCATACAAAGAATGAAGAATGAAATACAGGAAATGAGAGATTCACACAGAAGAGAGGCAGAAGTCCCTCCCCTACACAGAAGGGCAGGGAGATCCAGGGTTCCGAATGGACACAGAGGACTATCAGTCCAGACTGCAGCACTGTGACTCCAGAAAGCCATCCTGTCACCAGCTCACTACCCTGAACCCTGAAGACAGTGCTTGATTGTGCCTAGCTAGGATCCTTATTTGTGACTTTGTTTCAACTATATGCCTGTGGGATTCTTACTCCTTCATCCTCTGCTGTCCAGGTCAGCAAAGTGAGAGCTGGAGAAAGGCCAGTGATGTTAGAAAGGTAACAGGGAAGCCAGTCCTGTCCCCATGACCATGCATTGCTACGGACATCCAGGACCTGCCCACACATTAGTTCTGCCAATGCCAGCACCATGTGAACCTTACACTACTCAATACTCACTATGACTGCCTACCAACCTCCCCAGAGTGAGCTTTTGGAAATTCAAGGGACAGCTGAAGCCTCATTCTGTTCTAGGAGTCCTAGCAGTGGCAATGTTAGTCTTTCACTGAACAGACAGATTGTTTGGGCCTCTGCACTGAGCTGCATCTCCACCACTTTTTTATTTTTAGTTTGAGACAGGGTCTCACTATGTCGCTTAGTTGCCCAGGTTATGTTCAAACCTGTGATCTTTCTGTGTTAGTCTCCCAGAACACTAGGATTCTAGGCATGTGCACCACTCGTCCCTGGTGTTTGAGTGTTTTCAAATTGTTGACATGGATATAGATATTAAAACCATAAAAAAAGTAGGTGAATATAAATGTTAAGAATAGTGATTTCCTTTCAAAGGAATAGAGAAGAGATACATAAGTAATTTTTTTTTTGGAGAAAGGGTCTCACTTTTGTAGTTCAAGCTGGCTTCAAACTCATGACCCCCCCCACCCCCAGCCTCCTCAGTGCTGGGATTATAGGTGTATGGCACAATGCCTGGCTCCAGGTAACTCTTGAGGTTCTACTTTTTTTTTTTCTTTTTTCTGGTACCAGGGATCAAACTCATGACCTTGCCCTTGCCAGGCAGGTGCAGTGCCTCTGAGCTACATCCCTGGCCCTGAGGTTCTACTTCTGTACCTGGGAGGAGTTCAAATTTGCTATTGTTAAAAAACGCTTAATAAGCTCTTCTATGTGTAATACATTTTACCATTTAAAAATGTAATTAAAATAATCTCCATACCTTGAAGACTCAACTCGGTAGCTCTTTTGAGGTCATCATCTTCTTTCTGTTCCCAAGCCTCCTAAGGGGACAAAAACAAGACTAAGGTATTTAAAGGGGTATTTGATTAGAAGATTTAATGAGGATAAAATCAGCTATTCCAGAAGTATTAGTTAATAACGCTTTTTTGTTTTCTTTATTTTTTTATTTCGAGACAGGCTCTAAGTCACTAAGATGCCTATGCTATGTTTTGAGTTTATGATCCTCCTGCCTCAGCCTCCCAGAGTGCTGGGATTTCAAGCATGCACCAAGATGCGCGGCTTGACCTTTCTTCTTTCTTTCTTGTTTTTCGTGTTGGGGATTCTGTTTGTTTCGTTTGTTTTTTTAGACAGGGTCTTGCTATGTTATGTAGTTCAGGCTGGCCTTGAACTCACAATGTAGTCTAGGCTGGCCTTGGACTTTTGGTGATCCTCTTGCCTCAGCCTCCCAAGTGGTAGGACTACACCTGCACCACCATGCCCAGCTAGACACTCCATTTTATAACCCTATCGTCAGATCTCTGAAAAATAGACTCATTTTAACTGAGCTAGTTGACAGAAAATAAGATGTATGTCTCTTGTGCATGAAAATAGGGAGTGCTAAAATCCTTCTTTTTCTGCACTGTAAATAACTCATGATTAGAAATTAGACCTTGGTCTTTTGTCTTGGAGTATTTCTAAGAGGCTGGAGATGTAGCTCAGTGGTAGAATGCTTGCTTATCATGTATAAGGCCCTGAGTTTGACTGCCAGCATCAGAAAAAAGGTAATTTTTCTAAAATGACTGCTACGGACTATTTGTAAAATAGTCTGACATACATGTATTTTGATGACATGGTACCAAGAGTTGTAGCTCCTTATAAATAAAAGGGTAAGGGGGCTGGGGATTTAGCTCAGTGGTGCCGCACCTGTCTCGCAAGAGCAAGGTCCTGAGTTCAAATCCCAGTATCAAAAGAAAATTGTGTCCAAATAAAAGGGTAGGACAGCTGGCTCTGAAATGATTTTAAAGCAACAGTTCTCAATGTTGGCTGCACATTAGAAGCTTTTAAAAATCTACATTAGCACTTTTCTTTTACAATGCTGGCTTTCAGAGAATGTGTCTTGATTATCCTCCATGTTGGCTCCTTGCAGGTCCTGTCTAACTGCCTACAAGGTATCTAATTAAGTTACCTATCTACAATACCAGCACAGCCTCTCAGGACCCAGATGTAGAAGTTCTCACAGGTTTCCTTGAGATTTGGACAACACAAAAGGAGAGATGAGAAGAACCTGGAACCTAACTGCTGAGGGAGAGGCAAGCAAGCAACCCAGAACTTGCATTGTGGCAGTGAACTGATAAACACTTGAGAAAGTGACACAAATTGGGATATTGCAAGACTGGTTACTGCCAGAGTTGATCCAAGAAGCTATAAGCATTCAGATGAAAAC
Source organism: Heterocephalus glaber (assembly GCF_000247695.1). The sequence continues at coordinate 6,556,051 of NW_004624823.1, read as the reverse complement.
CACCTAAAGTGTAATAGACCCCCCTATGGAACTTCCTGGAGAACATAGACAGAAGTTAAATATAACCTACATTTATTCTGTGGGATTTGAGGAGATTAAACCTAGGGAGCACTGAGCTATATATCCCTAGCCCTTTAAAATTTTTATTTTGAAGCATTGTCTCACTAACTCACCCAGGCTATCCTCAAACGTGCAATCCTCTTGCCTTAGCCTCTCAGGTAGCTGGGATTACAGTCATTTAGGGTTCTTAGGAGGCCTTTGGGCCCTAGAGATGTTAAACTGGAACAAACCAGACATACCTGAGTTAGAATTGTGGCTCTGCCACTCCCAGTGCACAAGAGGAGGCCTCTGGGCCACTGTACCACCCCCTCCAGCACACAGGAGGTGAGCCGCTCCCAGTGCACAAGAGGAGGCTTCCAGGCCGCCTTACCACCCCACCAGCACACAAAAGTTGAGCCACGCGGGCATCAGCAGGAACCCCCCATTCCCCTATCAAAATGAGAAGACACATAAACAAGTCTCAAAACCAGACTTCCAGATCACCTACAGCAACCCCAAAGGGAAATGAGATGGAACACTCTGATAC
>NW_004624823.1:6532633-6543957 GCF_000247695.1 Heterocephalus glaber | reverse complement strand
AAAATAAAATAAAATAAAATAAAATAAAATGAAATAAAATAAAATGTAGTTGCGCTTGTAATCCCAGTACTTACAAGGCTGAATGAAGTAGGAGGTTCACCATGAATCTGAAGCCAGCCTGAATTACATAAGTGAGACACTGTCTCAAAAAATCAAAAACCAACCAAACAAAAAAAACCCCACACTAGTATCTGAACAGAGTCACTGAGTTTGTGATCCATCTTGTGTTATTTCTTAGGTTTGGTGATTATAAAAGGTATTTTGTTTGGACAGTAAGAGTTTCACAAATCTTTGTTAAGTGTTCTGATGAAAAATTACTTACTTTCTCCAGGTCTTCCTGTTGCTGTTCATTGCCTGACATTTCACAAAGTCGCTGGCTGACAGCCACAGAGCGTTTTAGCTCATCTTCACTGTCTGAATCAGTGCATAAAGCCAAGGAGCTCTTGGATTTAAAGGTGAATTTCCTACAATTAAAAAAAAAAGTGTGATAAACATTTGTCTTTGTTATTCTTTTGATGTATGTATAAATACCAAACAAAACACTTTTTCATTTGGAAAACTATTTGACAGAGAAAGCAGATTATCAAAAGAGATACAGTAATCATTACCTTTGACCCTAAAGAGCTATGGTATGAAAACTGGATAACTCCTATGCTACTATATTATCATCAATAAGCCAATCATATTGTACCCTTTTCTGTCAATGATCAACCCCAAAGAAGTTTGCTGCTATCTTTATAAAGTAAATATTCTACTGAATTCATGCAGGCATTGCAATGAGTAAACATTTTTGACAAAAAAGTGCATGATAACTATTTTTGATCTTTTAAATTATGATCCATGCACTTTTAAAAATAACAGTAACATTCCACTTATCCAATTATCTGTAGGTCAGACTTCTGGCAACCTCTGCCTTTCAGAACACAGAGGTTTTAAAGTAAGAAAAAAGCCTTCTAAGCAGGCAGTTCTAAAGCCAAAGCACTTAGATATTTTCTCACCCAAGAAATGGTGTATAAAATAGTGTAGCAAGTTCATCAAGAAATGAGAGCTAGGAAATGAGAGAAAATAATCACAGAAAAGGACAAAAAAGAACTATAAAGATATTTACTGTAAGGGCAAACTGTCCTGTAATAATTTAGAGCTCCTTCTGAGTGTAGCGTCACGTTAATACACAGTGCAATAATCAACACTCATAATGCTCATTCTACGTCATTATCATTGTAAAATATCTTCACAATATTTAAGAATATAAGGAATAGTACAACATATTTTAGAAAAATTTTCATCCAAAATGGCTAAAACTTTTAAAAGATAAATGCTTACAAAGGCAAGCCTCAATTACATAAAAATTAATCTATGTGGAACACCAAATATTATTCTTACTTATACCAGATAAGGTGTTACTGTGTTTTCTCTGTGAGCTGAAAATAAACTAAAGGAAAAGAGGTAAATGCCAAAGAACAAGAACCTTCTTGGATAGAAGTTAAAATAAATTCATATGCTATAGTTAAAAAATATATATATAAAACGGAAAAATGAAAAATGCAATTAATCTAAATGTGAAAACTATAAACATATGGAGTGATGGCACCAGGAAAGAGGCCACAATGGAAATCAGGAGGACTGCACAGCAGCAGAGATCAAAAAAAAGAGGCAGTAGTCAGTGAGAAGCCCACACGTGGCCTGTGGCTGGAACAGTTGGGATATCACTGCACTCCAGCCTGAACACTTAAACAGCCTCCTGTTATGTGTTCAAAAGGGTTCTTAGTATAACTTAGAAATAGCCAATTAGTCATCTTAATTCCTTATTTCTGATTTAATGCTCACCAAGCAAACCCGAATGTATGAATTTATCCAGGTAAAAACTTCGGTGAAGAAAATGACACCTGGCTATTATTTCACCAGGGTCAAATGTGACAAAGGACATTGCAGGAGAACCAATGGTAGTATAGTTCATAATTCAGCCTCTTTTAAGTTTGATCGGCATGATGGATCTTCTAGGGCCTAATCATCCTTTACTGACCAACTCTCAAATTCTCATATCCATAGACCCTGGAGAACAGATGACCATGCCAAGGTATAATGATGTCTAATGAAACTATCTGTTTCTTGCAACTATAGTGATTTGGTAGATAAAGAGTGCATTCCATTAATAATTACTATATTTACAGAAGGCAGCTTGCCTGTAGCAATGAAAAATATTCATCTTGTAAATGCATCACTTGCTCACTTTCTAAGCAGCCAAGTGGTATTGCTCATTTGTATCTTGAGAACGGGCAAGAGTATTCATATCGGTACCATTTCAGATTTCTAGTCATGTTAGTCATCTGGTTTTAATTGCACTGAAAAATAATTAACAGGAGGAAAAGAAAACAGCAGTTCCCAAATGTCATTTTATGATTACATAAGCACCCCCCGAAGCCCTTAAACAACAAAAATGTCTCTTCCAAAAGTACTTTGGGATTTTAAATTTTTAGAAAAACAAATTTTAAAATCAAATGACAACTAACTCAATTGGAACTGTCTAATCAGGAACTGTGATTCTAGCAAAAATCTTAGAGAGGAGGTATAATTTTTTAAAAAAGTATTTGCTTCCCTCCTAGGATAAATTTTTGGTCTTATAACAAAAAACATAAAACGCAAAACAGCTGCATTTCCAGTGCATGTGGTTAAAGGAAATCCAGTGTTGTTTTCCTATCCCATTTCAGAAGTTCTCCTATTCAGTATCAAAGACAGTAAGTCTCAGTCGGACTACCAAGAGGTAAAAGGTTAGAGATGCCATGCTTATCTTTGAAGAAGAATGCTTTAGACCAAAAGGGGCCATTTTATCCCTTTAATTCTTAAAATCAATTGTCACTGGTTAATTTTTAGAGTTTCAGGATGAAATATTATATATTATCAACTAAGTTTTAAAAGAAAACACTGAATCATCTGAACTTCTTTTGCTATGAAGAACTTGTTATTATCTAGGTTATATTCTAAATGAGATTAGGAAAATTCTGAAGTATGGGTAATACAGAGCAATTATCATGCAAAAAGAAGAATAAAGGGGGTCAGGATAAGCCAATCCTTAAAAATACAAATTTTGGGTACACAAGAAATATAACTCACTTTGAAGGTGTAGAAGGGCTGGTGATGCAGGAATTCACCATTTGAGAGGCTTTCAATGGTCTAGAACTATCAGAAAATTAGAAAATATATAATGTATACATTTACATTGTTAAAGATACATATTTAACTTATAAAATGAATTATTTTGTGCCACAACTTATACATCTTCTTGAAAAACAATTATAATACTTATAAATTACTAGTAATAGAGGCCAAGAGAGAAAATGAAATACCATCTCTGGGCTCTTCTTGCTCTAATAATCAAAATAAACAGCTTTGAAAATGAAGTATAATGCATATGAAAAAAACACCTTGGGAGAAATTACTTTGTTTCAATTCTTTAAATAAAATAATAATAGCTCTCATTTATTGAGGACTTACTAGATGTCAAGCACTACAGTAAGAACTCAGCATGTATTACCTCACTTAATGTTGACAACCATCCTATTATTTTCCCTATGGACAAGCCAAGGAATTTATCCAAGGTCTGAAAGCTATAAATTGCAGAGGCAGAGAGTCTGGTTTAGGCTTATGACCAGAGATCCTACACTGATGGTAATACAATACCACAGCCAAGATAAGGAAAAACTCAACCTGCAGAGGGCAGTTTGCACCAGCAAAAACATTTACGCTGGAGTGGGGGGAGGGGGGAAGAACCCAAAATACTAAGACTCTCTGAGCACATGCTTTTATTAGTGGACCCTTGTAAACTTACTTAATTTTAAATCCAAAGGGAAATAAATACATTTTATAAAACTGCATCAATTCATGTTGACAAATATTCACTTTCTAAAACGTCTATTACTCTTTGCCAAGAGATCTGGCTTTTTCAGTTACTAACTGTATGACCTTAGGAAAGTCACTTAATGTCCGTGGATCTCCTCTGCAAAATTAAGGATATGTGCAAAAATCTCAAAAATTCTTTTCATCTCTAAAGTTTTTTTTTGGTTTTTTGTGGTACCCAGGATTGAACTTGGGTCCTTGCACTTGTGCAACAGAAAAAGGTCTTTGTTCTTTTTTTTTTTTTTTTTGGTACCAGGGATCGAACTCGGGTCTTTGTGCTTGCGCAGCAGGCAGTGAAACCACTGAGCTAAATCCCCGGCCCTCATCTCTAAAGTTTTAAAGTCCAGACCTTTATAGTCTTTTACCAAACTAGTGTTTAACTACAGAAGAGAATTACAGCATCTGGTTCCAAAATAATGCAAGTATGTAGAAAAGAGCTTGTCCTTCAGAGAAATTCTAAAATGTCACAGCATGCATGATGAAGCAAAACCTAAAGGAAAAGTTACTTTGTTTCTCTTTGAAAAGTTTCTAGGAGACACTGAAATTCTTCACATTGCTGACAACTTACATTTATGAAGGAACTATCTATTTTGGGGGCTCCAGCATAATATTTAGTATATGGCTTCTCAAATTTGCATGTCCCAAAGAGCCAGCTGAGTTATTTATTAAAGATATCAATTCCAAAGTAATATCTCAGATCTACTGAAATAGCACTTCAGGAAGAACACATCAGGGAAGAAGAAACAGTATTTTTAGTGTCCAGGCGATTCTTACGATCACTCAAGTCCTCCAGTGGTCTAAAAGGGTAAGTGGATTTCTTATAATGTACACTATTTTTTTGTTTGTTTGTCTTTTGAGGCAGGGTCTCCCTTTGTAGTTCATTCTGGTCCTGAACTCACTATGTAGCCCAGGCTAGCCTCGAACTCGAAGCGCTTCTTCTGCTTCAGCCTCCCAAGTGCTAAGATTACAAGCATGAGCCACCATGCCTGGCTCCAATGTACTTTATTAAGAAAAGCAGCTAATAAACTTGGTGGAATTTTCTTTAAGCATTTTCTTGAATTACTTCCAAAATTCTACCTGGGAGTCATGTTCCGTAACTCAGTCATTCTTTTCATAGGTTACTGAAACCTATTTCATTTTTTTTTTTTTCTTTTGGTACTGGGGATCGAACTCTGGTCCTTGCACTTGCGCAGCAGGCAGCGAAACAACTGAGCTAAATCCCCAGCCCTACTGAAACCCATTTCAAAAGGAAAGGTAAAGACATTGTCTCTCAAGGACTTACATTGTCGTATGTGCACTCCAGCCAAGAGTAAAAGGTGGTTTTGTATTTTCAGTGCAATGAGATGACAGGGTCAGGTATCTTGGAATGATGACTTGCTGCCCAATCTTGTTGTTAAGTGAGAGAGCCACGTTGAAGCTATATCGTTTCAAATGAAGAATGAGGACCCTAAAAAACAGGAGATGGTGACTCTACTGACACACAAAATACAGGTGGCTCTCTTATGGATTAAGAGAGGTCATTCTAACTAACCATAGTAGATAAATTTTGATTTAACAAATACATCAGGGGCCAAGGATTTAGCTCAGTGGCACCGCACCTGCCTCGCAAGTGCAAAGTCCCGAGTTCAATCCCCGAAACAAAACAAAACAAAATGAATACATTTGGCCAAACTAAAGATATTTCAAAGTATGTTGATATCAGCACATTGAGATCTAATATTTTATAAAGTTAATATACACTAATAAAAAATAAATTTAAAAAATACATTTACTAATACCAGCCATGTACCAGGTACTGGGCTAGGTACAAATAAAAACAATACTCCACACTGGTGGATTAGTGAGGGTTGGTAAAATATTTACAATGCTCCTAAAAAAAAAATAAATAAAAAATAGCAGACAAAAATACTAAATTCTTAAATGTTGCTATTGGTATTGGGTTAAATTCTCAAATAATTTACTTCACTGATACAAAGTTTAAAAGGAAGTGTTATGTAACCACATGGTAATGTCTACTTAACTGAAATGTTCCATAGCCTTTATGTTTGATGAACATTATTTCAAGGAGTTTTTGATAAGAATTAAATCTCATTTCAGAAGCACTTTCTCTGGAGAAGGCTTAGAGAGAAACAGAAAATTTTTCCCTACCTATAAAAAAGTTACACAAAATAATTTGCATGCCAATTCTGACTTGTAAGCCTGAAAAGACTTTTAACCTGTTTGGTTTCTATTGTTGTAACCTTTTTAACTTCACTGTTCAGAACATAATCTCTGCCTGATATATTCAATGTATTTTACAGTCCACAAGAACTTTAAAAATTGAATATTAAAAAATCATACAGGAAAAAACTTCAGCTTTAGGCAAAAAAATATCTGACCTATGGAAAATTTTCTTACTGTCTATGCCTTCATTATGGAAATCACAAGCTAAAAAATTTGCAAACTGAAGATATCAACTGTACTCTTTTAAAAAGCATTCACGATCTTCAAATTCAGTGTGAAAGACAACAAGGAACCAAGTGATGTGAAGAAACTAAAACTGATGTTAAAAAAATCAAACATTTAAATAAATTTCACAACAATCCTAACCAAAATAAAAGGTAATATGAAACAGGAAGACAAGTCAGAATCACTCATTTGCAAAGACGAGGCAGATTAAAAGTGAACAGAATTGATAAAGATTATCAGGTCCTTTAAGAATAAAAGTAGAATGGCTTTGAATAGTAAAATAGTAAAATGGCTTTGAACCAAAACCAGGACAAGACTAATCATTAGCATGTAAGATACAGAGGCTTCTATTTTGGATAAGTTTGAAATAAATTCACCTTTAATACATGATCTAACAGGAAAAAAAGAGAAAAATTCTCCTCAATGTATGTTTTTAATTCGAAAGATTAAGTAGTTTGAGAATGGGAAAGGGAAGAAACACCCAGGTTGTAATATCAAACAAGTTTTTTTATTATTTATTTTTCTGAGATAGGGTCTTGCTATGTAGTTCAAGCTGGTCTTAAACTTATTATGTAGCCTAGGCTGGACTCAAACTGGTGGCAATCCTCCTGCCTCAGCCTCCTGGAATTACAGGTGTGTGCCACCCCAACTGGCGAAATAAGTCTTTTTAATTGCACACTGGTTTCCTAAGTGACATCTGGTAACAACCAATCTTTACCTTAAGTTTTCTTCTTGCTTTCTTCTTGCCTCATAACACTCACAAATATGAAAGAGCTAAGTCTCTTAAGTAAAAAATACAGGCTAGCAAAGACTTTATGAACAAAACTCTGATCACATAGGAAATATTATAAAGAATCAACAACTGGGATTACATCATATTAAAAAGCTTTTGCACAGCAAAAGACAGCCCACAGAGTGGGAAAAAACTATTAGCTATTCTTCAGACAAAAGTATCTAAAATATATAAAGAACTAACAAACAAACAAAAAATAAAACAGACTAGTCCAAATGTAAAGATTCAATTCAAAAATGGGCATCTAAGGGCTGGGGATTTAGCTGTGGCACCACTGCCTGCCTCACAAGCCCAAGGTCCCAAGTTCAATCCCTGGTACAAAAAAAAAGGAGCAACTGAAATGAATACACTTCTCAGATGAAGAAGTACCACCAACACTGAGATTCCATCTAACATCAGAAAGAATGGCTATCATTAAATCAACCAATTACAAATGTTGGTGAGGCTGTGAGGAAAAAGGAACCCTTCTCCACTATGGGTGGGAGTGTATATTTGTACAACCAATATGGAAATCAGTATGGAGATTCCTCAAAAAGCTAAAACTAGAGGTTCCATTTAACCCAGCTATTCTCCTTCTTGGTATCTTCTGGAGTCAAAAGCATCATATCACAGCTCTACATGCACACCCATATTTACAGCAGCACAATTTGTAAGAGCTAAGTCTTGGAAACAGCCCACATGCCCATCAATGGATGAATGGACAAGGAAAATGTGGTTTTTAGATACAATGGAGTGCATGCTGCTATAAAGAAGTATAAACTTGAGACATTTTTAGGTAAATGGATGCACCATAAGAACATAATTTTAAGTGAAATAAATCAGACACACATGTTTAAATACTGCATTATTTCTCTTGTGTGAGAAACCCAAAGAGTAAATAAGGATCAAAATGGATGATGGATATTAGGAAGTAGGAAGACTGTTCAAATGGGAAGGGAAACAAAGGAGAGGGTAGAAGAAGGGAAAAGAAAGAATAGAAGGAAAAAATGGAAACAAAGGTTTTGCAAATGGGGTGAGGAAGAAGGGGTATACGGAGGGGAGGGGAATGGGGAAAAAAAGAAGAATCAAGATATATTATGTTCAGGTACAAATTCTCTATGATGAATTTGTATATCATTATGTATATCAGAAGTGTATCAATAAAATGAATTATAAAAAATACAAGCTATATCCAATATAATACTGCTAAAAACAACTTGTTTTCTAGAAAAGAGTAGATTACAGAATGTAAAAGAACTAGTCTCAGGGGGGTAGGTTCCAGAAACTCCACACTTATTCAAATTGAAGCTAATAAAAGAAAAGCAAAGTACTGCAGGCAAAGTGCCACATAAATAATTCATGTGAGTAATAATCCTCTTTGTGGCTGAGACCATTCTTGGAAAGAACTAAAAGCTGCACTGTAACCACAACATAATTTTTTGTAACCAGCTTCATTTTATGTTTGTCTACATAGCAGTAATAAAATATAAGTTAATTTCACTCCCAAGTCTGAACTGTCTCATAACACAGGAAACTTACTTATAAGAAAAAGAAATGCACAAAATGAAAACAGTTTTTATTTCATTTTCATGCACATGCCTGTGTCTCTGTAGATATTTCTGACAGTGTGGAATTCAAGAGGGTTAGGCCTCACCAGCTGCATCCTACTGCCATCTCCTTGGGACTCTCAAGACCCTTTTGCTCTTTAACATTTCAATGCCCTTCCCTTTCTTATACAAGAGCACTGTATCTGTCCACCCTGTATACTCTACCTATCTCAGTTTGGTTAACCTCCTTTACCATTCTAGTAACCTCCTAATCTATTCTAGTAAATGTAAGTTTCACTTACATTTGTAAGTACTTTTAAAAAACACATATTTTAAATTTACCTGGGAAGCCTATTAAATTTGTGTCTGACAAGGGCACACTTCCCACCACATTTTTCACAAGAATACTCAAGTTCTTCTGCCTATAAAAAGATGAGAGGGAAAAATGAAGGATGAAATTGATTCAGCATTAATAATAATCATTATATGCAAACAATCTTCTCTAACCTTATTAGTTTAGTGGAACGATAAGTCTGAACCAGTTTAAAGTTTTGTGATGTGAGCCACAAGAATTACCAAATTAAGACTAACATCTCAACTTAAGATGGTAACTAAACTCGTAAAGTACCAGATTCTCACTTTTCCCCATGGATACACATGAGCTGCTGCCAAGAGTGTATCTAGATTTTAACATTTGGCTATAGCACAGAAAAGATCACCTTCAGGTTAGGCAGAGTTCCTGGTCTGTTAGGTGCAACTCTACCCCTTTCTTATGTGATTAATATATTTTTCTTGGTTTTTGTTTTTGGTACCGGGGATTGAACTCGGGACCTTGTGCTTGCGAGGCAGGCTGTGGAACCACTGAGCTAAATCCCCAGCCCTACTACCCCTTTCTTATAATGGAAATCAATCTTTTTGTGACAGCCCACTAAGGATAACTGCTCTAAAAGGACCCAAAGTTTGGGGTGGATATCATTACCTAGAGAAAACTGAAACAAGAAATCCTTAAAAAATGGGGATAAAGATACAAGCAATAATCTTCAGCCTATGATAATTATAGAAATAGTAGAGAATGATTTTTAAAAAAACAAGAAAAAAGCAGAGTATTTATCTTTGGGTAGAACAGAACACTCATCATTTAAGTAACAGATTTTTTTTTTTAAACCTTAGGAGGACAACAGTGCCAATTTGCTAACAACAAAACAAGGACTATTACTATATAGATGAAGAGGGATCCTGGCAAATTTCCACCAGTTATAAGGTCTGCTACACAACAGGTCTAATTAGGGCCCAGAAACTTTCTTAATACCTGTGAGGTTATATCATAGACACAAATATTTATCTACAGCTTTGGATAAACATGATCCTTCCCTTCCTGTTCCCATCAGGGCACATACAACCTAAGGAAAAGCAAAGAGCATTTTTCTTCTTTAGCTCTTAGTATACCAACTTATATAGTATTACCAATTTTAATTTATGATATGAAATTTTAGCATGTTACTTCAAGTGCTTTAAATTAGTATTTTTTACAAATAATGAACCACTTCTAAGCTTGTCTAAAATAGCTCCTGTTGAGTTAAAGATATAATCTGTAAAAAAAAAAAAAAAAGATATAATCTGTTTAATCAGTTTTCTTCTTCAGTGAGTTACAATCAGATTTATCAAGCTTTATAAAGTATTTATAAATACTTTTCATTTGTTTTCCCTGTAGTAATTTGGTTGAAACTCTGCCTTAAAAAACCAATTTAAGGGCCGGGGATTTAGCTCAGGGGTTTTGCTGCCTGCTGCACAAGCGCAAGGACCAGAGTTCGATCCCCAGTACGAAAAAAGAAAAAACCAACTTAAAAGACAATTATCTATGACATATTAAATATATTTATATGAAAATACCAAAGGTATTACTTACCCTAAAGAAAAGATCAAGAGAATCTTGAATTGAACGAGGAGGGAGTGGCTTTTTCCTTCGAGGAAGGTCGATGGAGAGGTCATTAAACTGTTCTCTTTTGGGGATAGTCTCTCCACATCTGTAAGAATAAAAAGAGACAAATATAAGTAGTTAGAGGAATGAAAAAACACAAATATACTTTCCTACAGAATTCATGTTGCTGACATACTATGGGTAAGCATAGGAAATAGACAACATGTAAGACATTTTCTTCTTCTTCTTTTTTTTTTTTTGGTAGTACTGGGGATTGAGCCCAGGGCCTGATGCACGGTAGGCAAGTGCTCTACCACTGAGCCCACCCCAGCCCCTTTTAAATTCTATTTTGAGACAGTGCAGTTAAACTGCCCAGGGTTGGCCTCATACTTGGGATCCTCCTACCTCAGCCTCTAAGTAGCTCAGATTACAGGTGAGCATTATCATGCCCAGCAAAACTTTTTTCATGTCTACATTAAGCCTTATCAAATTAATAGAGATAAAATATCAATTGCAAAAGATCAATAGCAAAAGAAACCACAAAAATTACATAAACACATGGAAACTGAACAACACATTTCTGAATAACCAATGGGTCATAGAGGAAATGAAAGAAGAAATTAGACAGTTCCTACAATTAAATGACAATGACAATACAGCATATCGGAATCTATGGGACACAATGAAAGCAGTCTTACAAGGGAAATTCATAGCAGTGAATACTCATATTAGGAAAACAGAGTGA
>NW_004624823.1:6502260-6529523 GCF_000247695.1 Heterocephalus glaber | reverse complement strand
AAAGTTCAAACTTTAAAAAGTTAAAAGGTAACACATATATAGAAAAGTGAGGGGCCAGGGATTTAGCTCAGTGGTTTCGTCGCCTGCTGTGCAAGCGCGAGGTCCCAAGTTCGATCCCCAGTAAAAAAAAAAAAAAAAAGAAAAGTGAACCAGTTACTCTTTTACAGCTTGGTGAATTAGCAGTTAACACATCTACACAATCACTTCTCAAATTAAGAAACAGAACACTATAAACTCCCTAGCAGCCCTCTCAAATACCTCTTCCCAATCACTACTCCCTTCCTTTCCACAAAAGGTAATGCTTATTCTGATTTCTAATACTGTGGTTTGAGTTTTGCCTGTTTTTGCACCTTATATGATGTAATCATACAGTATGTTTTCTTTTATCAAGCCTCTTTGCTCAACATGATTGTAAGATTCAACTCTGCCTAAAATGCTTGACTATAGCCCATTTTTATTGTTGTTTAGCATTAATCTGTATTACTATTCCATAATTAACTATATCACTATTGACGGAAATTTGGATTGCTCCCTTTTTCTGACTATATAAACAATACTGCTTTGATAATTCTGTGTTCTCAATGCACATGTATAGGCATTTCTGTTAGGCAGAAGAACTGTTTGGTTACTGGAAATACTTTTATACAATTTTTTTTTAAAAAGGGACTCATCAAAACATAATATTCACTTTATCTGGAAGCCAATTTACTTATTTTTAGACAGTTGTAGTTGACTGCTTTTCATATGCCCCCTTATCAATATTTTTAGTAATAATCAATTCTCAGCCCTGTTCTCTACACCCACAGCTGAAGACTCAGATCATAAGGAAATATATCTTTTTATTCAACAAATATTAACTGATTCTCTGCTAGGCAGAATTTGCGTAATTCCACATACTTAATTATGGGTAGAATCTGTGATGATAACGAGTTATAATTCCTATGATGATGCTACTTAACTTGGCTAAGGAATTCTGTAGATATAATTAAAGTTACTAATCCTCATTTTGATTAACTCAAAATGGAGATTATCTGCGTGGGTCAGATCAAATCACCGAAGCCCTTCTATCTGGGTTACAGGGTAGAAACAGGAAACGTGGGATTAGAAATCAGACAGATGTGCTCCTGATGGTCAGAAAAAAAGCAAATAGCATTGTTATGAATTGCACATGGGGGTGACACTACTGAAGAAGCCTTTAGGAAATGAATTATCCCAGTTCACAGCTACCAAGAGAATGGAGATCTAAGTCCTATAGCTGCAAAGACCTGAATTCTGCCCACAATATTAGGTTTGCCACACTGTGCCCAGACTTCTGACGTACAGCATGGCAAGTTAATAAATCTTTTTTTGTGTGTGTGGTACTGGGGATCGAACTCCGGACCTTGTGCTTGCAAGGTGATCAAACTCGGGACCTTGTGCTTGCGAGACAGGTGGCAGCACCACTGAGCTAAATCCCCGGCCCTAAATGAGTGTTGTTTTAAGCCAGTAAGTTTGAGGAAATTTGTTAGAGAGCACTGAAAAACTAATATAGCCTCTTATATGCCAGAAACTGGTCTAGGCACTGGGGGTATAGTAGTGAATAAACCAAGACAAAAACACCTTCCCTCATGATGCCTTTATTGTACTGGGGGAGAGAGACAAAGACAAAGACACACAAGTAAAATATATGTTAGATAATGACACAAACTAAGGAAGAGAAACAGCAGGAAAGAAAGAAGGTAAGGGTCAGAATAGAAGGTTAGAACTTCACATATACTTTCTTTTTCTTTTTTCCAGTACCAGGGATTGAACTCAAGACCTTGCACTTGTGAGGCATGCGTGGCGCCACTGAGCTAAATTCCCGGGCCCTTAGAACTTCAGAATAGCAAGAAAATGCCTATCTGAGCAAATGGTCTTTATTTTATTCTCTCGTCCTGGGCACTGAAGCCAGGGAATTGTATGTGTTAAGCACATACTCAACCACTGAGTTATGCCCCCAGCACAGATTATATATAGGGTTTTATAGGACTGACATAAACTAACTTCCATTTTGAAAGGATCACTCTGGCTAATGTGTTTAGAGCTGAAAGGACTGGCTGACAAATGAGATGTGGAGTGTGAGAGAATAAAAAATACACCTTAGAAGGGGACATAAAAAGAACTAAGAGGTGTTATGTATATGTACCAATTCTCCACAATGAATGTAACTATTATGTACTGCAAATATATACTAATAAAAATAAAGAGCCGGGGATTTAGCTCGGTGGTTCCGCAGCCTGCCTTGCAAGCACAAGGTCCCAAGTTTGATCCCCAGTACCGGAAAAAAAAAAAAGAAAGAAAGAAAGAAAGAAAATACACCTGGGGTCAGGGATTTAGCTCAGTGGTTCTTCCGCCTGCCTCACAAGCTTGTACAAAGTTCAATCCCCGGTACCAAAAAAAAAAGTGTACCATTGCTGCTACAGCCCCAGACAGGCTTATCTGTCCTCAACCCTTGTCGCAACCTGTGCCACTGCCCAGCCTGGTCAGTGCTGGTATGCATATATCCCATGATCTCCTACTACTTCCTGCACTGGGCCATGCACCCCAACTGCACACCCAACATCCGGATGCTGCATACTTATGCCAGACTAATGCCACTGGCATGGTGCAGTAGCTATTGCTTTACATAGCTAGCTTTCTCTGTATGCTGCCTGAATGATACGACTGCTCACCTGCCTAGACATGACTGTGGAAGTAGTGAGGTGCCAGAAGCCATTTCCAAAGGAGCTAATTCTTTATTAAAACAAATTTGAATCATACCCTCACAATTCAATAAAATAACAACTGAAACCTTTGCTTCTCTCTCTGATTTATACCAAATTTTGTTTGGAAAGTACATTAGAAGGAAAGGATAGGTTGCAGTCTATCATAGCAAATGCTCTTGGCTCTCTAGACTTTTTCTTCAGAAAATCATTTATCCACTAGAGGAAAATAATAGTAAAGAAATCCAGAAAGGGAAGCAAATCAATCTCTCTCTCCCTCCCTCCCTCCCAGGGATTGAACATGAACCCAAGGAGCTCTACCAGTAAGCTACAACTCCAGCGCTTTTTACTTTTTTTAGGATTCACTAAATTGTCCAGCCTGGCCTTGAACTTGTGGTCCTTCTGCCTCAGCCTAATTATCTGAGATTACACCTAGGCAAAAACTATTTTCTTTATAGTATCCACATGCACATTCAAAATTCTAATAAAAAACTAGAATGTTACAGCTGTAAGAGACCTTAGGGAACTTTGAGCAGTCTAAGAAAAACAGGCATGAAAGAAAACTCGAGAACAAAAATCTGGGTTTTGAATATTTCTAAAGAAAATTCTAGAGCAAATGGAAGAGAAGCAGTATTTAGAGAATAGTTTTCTTGAACTGAAGAAAAGGAAGTCTTCAAATAAAAAGGTTTTATCATGGTAAAGGCAAAATTAACAAAAAGTGTGACTACCTAGATGTAAATTAGTGAAACCAAGACTTCCAAAACCAAAACTGCTACAAAATTTCAGGAAGAAAATTAAAGATTCCCGCAAAGTTAGGTTTCTTATGAGTATCAGAGTGTAACAAAATATGATGGAGCAGCATATATAATGTGTAAAAGGGCAAAGACTGTGACACCATAATTCCATCATGCAGGAAAGCCACAGAAGTAATTGTCACTTATAAAATGGCTCTGAAGAATTCTATTTTCTCTGAAAAAAATTTAGTCAGAGATGCCCTATGGATGACTGAAAAATTAATAATAATAAAACCTTTTGAAGAGAAATGTATGTTATAAAGTTCTAATGATGAGTATGGAAATTAATTAAATGCAGAGTCAGTGTGAATAATAATAATGATTATTATTTTTCTATTTGGTACCAGGGATCAAACTCAGGACCTTGCATTTTCAAGGCATGCATAACGCCACTGAGCTAAATCCCCGGCCCGTTAATTATTATCAACATGGTTGAAAATCATTGCAAAAGTTTAATTCAAATGTTGATCTATTTTGTAAAAAGAATTATTTCAATAAAACTAATATGGTTCAACAAAATAAGCAACTAACAAGGAGGGGGCCTTTTTAGTGAAAAACACATAAAATCCAAGTATATAACAAACTAAATTCTCCTCAGTTTTTAGTCCACCAAGCCTTTTTTATTTTTTTGGTACTGGGAATCAAACTCAGGACCTCACACTTGCCAGGAAGGCACTGCATAGCTGGGCTACATCCCAGCCCCACCAATCCTTTCTACGGAAAGATAAAGTCTGAAAAAGAGGCTTGGTATAATCTGTGGGTTTACATTTTCCCTATGACACAGGAAGGAAGAACAGCATTTGGTACATCACAAGAAACTTTTGATCACTTGCCATAAGGAACTAAGGGGGTGCCAGTCTTGGAGACTACTTACGCTTTACAAATAATGGAGTGCTGAACCTCAAACTCCAAATTAGTAATAACAGGGCAAGTGTATACTCTGGTAGCTGAAATATCTGGTGAATTTTCTTCTCCAGGAATAGCTTCAGTCTTCCAAGTTTTATTTAATTTTTCCATATCCTCTTTCAGTTGGTCTAAACACTGACTTAAAAATTCATGAGCATCCTAGGAAGATAATATCTATCATCAGATCAAAACATTTCCTGTCATCGTAATAACATTAACAAAGTAATTTATGTATTTAAAGCACTTGGAAGTCAGAGAGATAAATCTGTGAGCAAGGTCAGATTTATTCTAAAAAGCATTTTGGGGTACACAGTTTGTGACTAAAAACATGACAGCCAGGTGTGGCTGCATATGCCTGTAATCCCAGCACTCAGGAGGCTGAGGCAGGAGGATCACCATGAGTTCGAGACCAGCCTGGGCTGCATAGGAAGACCCTGTCTCAAAAAGCAAAAAACCTCCAGCCTCCCCTCAAAAAGCAAATGCCAAGGAGGAGGGGTATATATATATGACAAGCTCAGTGGTAAAGTACTTGCATAGCTTGGGCAAGGCACTGGGTTTGATACTCAGCATCACAACAGCAAACAAAACCCAAAAAAACTAAGTAAAAACAAATGACAGAGTTCATATTCTTAGATATTTAAGGGTATTAGCCTGAGTGAATTAATGATTCTTCACTTTGCTAAAAATGTTATCTGTCACTGGCAAACGATACCTGTATATTATGATAAAATACACAGAAGAGTCATACTAAAACCTACCATAACTCCTCAAGGTTTTGAATCCATGATGACCACACTACCCAGATCGTATTTTAAAACAAAAATCTGGTTACACATTAAAATTATTTCAATTTTCCCTATCTCTAAAACAATTAGTAACAATTAGTACTCACATTCTGCATATAACCAGAGAATCTCTCTGCTGTAGCTGAAATGGCATTTTTAACCTTCTTGAGTAAATCTTTCTTGGTCTCTGAATTACAGATATCTTTTTTAACAAGCAAGTGGGCAAAACGCCTGGTAAAACAAAAGGAACAAGGTCAGCATATTTCACAAAACACTGAATAGCATGATATTTTAAAGACTACTAACAATGGCTCAATTTTAAGTGTTTAAAATCCCATTATTCTATAATCAACGTACTAAATGGTTACTGAGTAAGGGCATAACAATTACCTGATAAGTGCATTAAGTGGAATTTTCTTCCATGGGATACCTTGTTTAAGTAAGTCATTTGCAAATGACTGGAGTGAAAACAGAGACTGTAAAATAGCATTCATATAGCATGTATTTCCCAAATTGGAGAATCTGAAAATGAAAGAAATGGTGCATGAAGTATGCTTAGTATAGCAGAGGTAGTTCTGAATTACATTCAGCACAGCAACATAAAGGAGTTCTCTACTTTGGCTTGCATCAGAATCACCTGGAAGGCTTCTTAAACCACATATTAATGAACCCCAACCCAGAGTTTCTGACTCAGGTCTGGACAGAGAGAGTACAAAAATGAACATTTCTTTTGTTTTTGTATCGGGGATCGAACTCAGGACCTTGTGCTTGCGAGGCAGGTGGCAGAACCACTGAGCTAAATCCCCAGCCAAAAATGAACATTTCTAACAAGTTATCAGATGATGGTGATGCTGCTAATTTGGAAAGATACACTTGAGAACCACTGCATTATAAGAAAACAATTAACTTAGTTTTATCTAATGGAAAATTAGGCATTACCTTTATTAGGCAGACCTTTATTTATAATATATGTAGCAAATATTTATTCTAATTTGCTTTTGTTTTTGGTCATATAACTCTAATTTTTATATAGTCAAATTTATCAATCTTTTATTGAACCTTGATTTTGATCCTGAACCTTAATCTTGAATTTACAAAGCTTTCCCTATTTCAAAGTTTTCTCCCCGGACTCACATAGAGTTTTCATATTTTAAACTTAGAAATCTAATTCACATGGAATTTATTTTTGTAAACAGACGAAAGAAGAATCTATAGCTTCTCCAGAATGGCTACAAAGTTATTCTAATGTTATTGATTAAAAAATCCTTTTTTATTCCTCTAGAGGACTTTCTATTCTATTCCACTGACCTGTCTATGCATGGGTACAGCTTTTTTTTTGGTTTTGTTTTTTGAGTTGAGGTCTTGTTACATAGTCCAGGCTGGCCTTCAACTCAGTATGTAGCCCAGGATGGCCTCGAACTTGCAGTCATCCTCCTACCTCAGCCTCCTGACTGCTGGGATAAGAGGCATGTGCCACCACACCTGGCTGGGTACAGTTTTAATTGTAACAAATTCATAATTATTTTTAAGTGTTAGGAAGGGCTAGTCTCCCTTGTAGCTACTTCTACTCAGTATTTTCCTATTTCTGTGTTTGTTTTTCTATACGAATTTTTTGACATGAATATATGCTAGTCTAACTCTTTTTTTTTTGTACCAGGGATCAAACTCGGGTCCTTGTGCTTGCGCAGCAGGCGGCGAAGCCACTGAGCTAAATCCCCGGCTCCTATGCTAGTCTAATTTTATAGAAAAACCTTATATTTTTATTAGAATCATATTAAACTTACAACTTATTGTAGACAACTATATATAATATCTTGATTACACTCAGATGTCCTAAACAAGAATAATAGGTATTTTCTACATATTTAAGTTTAGTTTGTGTCCACTGGGAGTATTTTACAGTTTTTTTATCCAGCTATTTAAAAAATCTTGTTAAGTTACTCCTAAGTATTTTTGATGCTAAATTGGATTTTCCCTTCTGTCTTCAAACTGGCTACAGTATTCATGTTAATTTCTGATTCCATCTAACGAAGTGTTTTATTTTACCTATGTTTCTCATTGATCACTAGGGTTTCTAGGTCTTTCATTTCTAATTCCTATGCCCTACTTTTTTCTCATCTACGTGCATTGACTAATAACTGCAGTACAATGTTAAAATGAAGCAAAGGGCTGGAGATGTAGCACAGTGGTACAGCAGCTGCTTTGCTCAATCCCCAATACCAGAAAAAAAAAACCAAAACTAAACAGCCTCAAACACCAGAAAAACAAAACAATCCAATCAACTACAACAGAGGTAAAAAAAGTAGACATCCTTGACTTGTTCTTGATCTTAAGAAAAATACTAGGACTGGGGTATATATTTAGTCAAGTTAAGGAAGGATACATGGATTCCTATGTTCTGAAGCATTTTTAAAATCAGAAATGGGTACATTTTTGTCAAAAGGTTTTTTCAGGACCTGAGTAAAATAATAGAATTTTGCTCCTCAGACTTACTAATCCAGGAGATTATCTGAATAGATTTCCAAATACTGAACTATCCTTACAATCCTGGCACAAACATGTTAGGACAAAGCATATTATTATTTTTTAGAAGGGGTCTTGTTACATTGGCCAGGGTGGTCTTAAACTCCCGAGTCCAAGCAATCCTCCTGCCTCAGCTTCTCAAGTAGCTGGGTCTACAGGCACATGCCACCACAATGCTTGTTTATTTTCTTCATATGATACTGGATGGAGTCTGTTCACTAGGATTGTTTGGGGGTAATGTTCATAAATGATACTAGTTTATACTTCTTTTGTTTGAAATGGGTTTACTTACACTTGCTTCATTCAAAGTAATCAGTAAGGCTGGGGATTTAGCTCAGTGGTTTCATTGCCTGCTGCAGAAGCGCAAGTACCCAAGTTCGATCCCCAGTACCCCCCAAAAAAACAAAGTAGAAGTTTTCTTTAACTTTCTATACTCTGAAACAATTTACAATCTCTAAAAATCTCAAAGAATTTCCCTGTGAAATCACTTGGGCCTTGTGCTCTTTTGTGTGGGAACTCCCTGCTAAATTTTCTATGGAAAATGGTCTGAATTTTCTACCTCTATGGGATAAACCTGAGTAAACTGTACTTCATTTATGTGTTGAAATGCTTTTGGGCAAATACAAAATAGTGTCAAATGATTTTTTTTTTTTTTTTGGTACTGGGGATTGAACTTGGGACCTTGTGCTTGCGAGGCAGGCGGCAGAATCACTGACCTAAATCCCCGGCCCTCCTTGTCTTTTTTTAAAAAGAGGTAGAAAGGGGGCCGGGGATTTAGCTCAGTGGTTCCACCACCTGCCTTGGTGAGCACAAGGTCCCGAGTTCGATCTCCAGTACCAAACACCAAAACAAACAAACAAAGAGGTAGAAAGGTTTATTTTGGCTCAATTTCTTTTACTGTATATTTGTGCCTCCTTCTTCCTGGGTTGAATAAAAATCTAGTGATTTATCTATTTTGTTAATTTTTTTACGTAACCAGTACAGATGCTCCTTGACTTACAATGGGATTGTTATATCTCAATAAACCCACTGTAAATTGCAAATATCGTAAGTAAAAAATGTACTGAATATAAATACACCTAATTTATCAAAATATCATAGCTCAGCAATCAAGTAAACTGTAGAGTGTCTGCTTTTTATTCTTGGATTACATGGGTGACTGCGAGTTGTGGCTTGCTGCCCAAGCATCCTGAGAGAATGTGTTACCATATATTACTAGTTTGGGAAAAGAACAAAATTCAAAATTGGTAATGTAATTTCTATTGAATGTGTATTATTTCTGCACCATTGAAAAGTCAAAATATCTTAAATTGAACCATTATAAGTTATGGACCATTTGGACTTTGACTTGTTAATATAAGCCATTATTTTTCAGTTTTCTACTTCATGCAATTCTCTTTTATCTTTATTACTTCCTTACACTTTATTTTGATTTACTTTGTCATTCTTTTCATTTGAAGTTTCGAATTATTTTCATTCCTCTGTATTGATATAGATGTTTAAGACTATTATTTTCTATAGCTTAGAACTATATAATTATATATATATACTTTTATATGTATTTCTGTTAATTTTTCTGATCACTGCCCTTAAATATATTGCACATATTGTTATCAATATTTCATCATTCATCTTTTAGAACATCTGTAATTTGTATTCACTCAGTAGTCACTGAACAGGGTTTTCAGAGTTCCTAGGTAGAAGGTAACTATTTTATTTTATTTTTTATTTTATTTTATTTTTTGGTACCGGGGATCGAACTCGGGTCCTTGCGCTTGCACAGCAGGTGGCAAAACCACTGAGCTAAATCCCTGACCCTAGTTTTAATTTTAATTCACTTCATGAAACAATATATTTTCTTTCTTTTTTTTTTTTTTTTTTGAGATAGGGCAGTTCAGGCTGGCCTTCAACTCATGATGATCCTCCTGCTTCAGCCTCCCAAGTCCTGGGATTACAGGCCTGTGCCACCACACCCAGCTCTAGATTGTCTGTTTTATTTATTTATTCATACATTCATACTCTTTTTTTGGTACTGGGGATCGAACTTCGGATCCAACTAGGGATCTTGTGCTTGCAAGGCAGGCGGCAGAACCTCTGAGCTAAATCCCTGGCCCCATTCATTTTTTTTGGTACTGGGATCAACTCAGGACCTTGCACTTGGCAAGGCAGGCACTGTGCCACTGAGCTAAATCCCCAGCCCTAAATTGTCCATTTTAAATGACATCCTTTGACTTACACCTATTACTTATGAAACAATTACCTTTTCTACTTCCGCCTCTAGTTGTACTCTTACTGCCGTATCAGAAGACATGGTATTTATATGCAGTTCTCTATGTGTTCCCACCCATTTGTCTTAGCTCTGTAACTGAATATAGGAAATGTTCACCATCTTGTCAATGCTATCCCACCATGTCTTGGACAGATGACACTCATCTGTCCTCTGGAAGTTCCTGGGGTCAATCCCCAGTATCCAAAACAACAACAGCAACAGCAACTCACTCAGCTGGTAGGTCTGGGAGGCCAATTTGGTAAGCATAATCAAAAATTTCCAGCCGGGGATTTAGCTCAGTGGTTCTGGCGCCTGCCTCACAAGCTGAGGACCTGAGTTCGATCCCCAGTACCAAAAAAAAAAAAAAAAAAAAAATTAAAAAAAAAAAATTTCCAAGTGCCTTCCTTAGTCTTAATAATTCTACTCCTAAGAATTTACACTATAGAACCATTCCATCAAGTACAGTATTAAAAACATACATATATGTGTATAAAAATATTCATTCTAGCCTAGATTGTAAGTAGAAAAAAGAGAAACTTAAATGCATGCTAATACGGTTCAAAATTCTATATTAATATATATAAGGATTTCCAAGGGTTAATGTGCAGTGAAAAAGTCAGAGAATAGAAATGCAATATTATCAGAGTGGTGAAGAATGCAAATAGAGTCCAACTGCCTGAATTTACTGTTGCCATCATACTGACTATATCACTTTTTTTTTCCTTTGGTTTTTTTTGAGACAAGGTCTCGCTATGTAGTTCAGGTTGGCCTCAAACTCATGACATAGCCCAGGCTGGCTTCAAACACAGCAATCCTCCTGCCTCAGGCTCCTGAGTACTGGGATGACAGGGGTGCACCACCATGCCTGGGTTGACTATATCGCTTTGAGCAAGCTAATTAACTTCATTAAACTTTAGTTACTTACCCATAAAAGCAGATTTTTAATATACATGTATCAATAGGATTGTTGCAAGAGTTAAAAAAAAAAAAATCTATGAAAAACATTTAACACACAAGCTCAGTGGTTTCGCCGCCTGCTGTGCCAGCTCAAGAACCTGAGTTCAATCCCCGGTACCAAAAAAACAAAGCAAAAGAAAAACATTTAACACACAGTATCTTGTATATACATTTTGGGTATGATAGCTACTATTATATTACAGTTATTAAACTATGATCTCATTTTTGTGTTTATTAAGAAGAATATAATCATAAAAGCAATAGGGAGGATAACAAATTTAATTTTGAAAGTACCTCAGGAGTATGACTTCATCTATAGATTGAAGAACACTTTACTCCTTTAAAATGAGTATTATATGTATTTCCCCTTGTATCCCAAAGTTTAAAAATTGTTTAGAGATCAGATAATGAGCTTAACATTATTTATGGATTCAATAAATCTCTAATAAGTTATCTAATTTTTGGGAGAGAGGGTGAGACAGGGGTCTGTCTATGTATTTCAAGCTGGCCTCCAACTTGGGGCTATCCTCCTGCCTCTGCCTCCCAAGTGCTGGGATTACAGGCGTGCACCACCATGTCCAGCAAGTTATCTCATTTCTAAGTATTTTATAACTATAATTAATCTGACTTCTTTCTCCTTTCTTTCCTTCCTTTCTCTACCCCCGCCACCACTTCAACAAAGCTTAGGTCAGTTGAATCACTTTATAAAAAGAATGGAAAAGAATTGACCTACCCTTGTAGCTGCTGGTGTTGGTGAGATGAAAGGGGCACTCTTGGTTTGTTCCAGCCAGTGTAATCCTGGTTACACCTCAGTTTTTTAACAGAAAGAGGAATTGGCTGAGGAAGAAATCCCAAACTTCTTTTGGCAGAAGGAGTTTGGCTTGAAACATTATTCCTATAAAAAGAGTAAGAAATAAGGTAAGTTTTGAATGCTACTTTTTCTCCCTAAGTAGATTCATAGAAGTCAATGATCTGAGGAAAAAATTCTTTAATTTAGGAAAATATCTGTGGTAAGTCACTGGGAGAAAACTCACAAACGTAAATGAAGTCTGCTGACAGAGTGCTGAAGAAGCTTTAAGACTAAACTGCACATATTTAATCTATAACCAAAATAATCCAAGTGGACAAAAAAGGATAGTTTTGCTTTTTTTCTACTTACGAATATCACACATTAGTTTATCTAGTCTTGGCAGTCAACTTTTTCCATTACTACAAATAATACAACAAATAGTTTTTAACCCAATCTCTGGCAAAGTCCTCTAGTTTAATGTTTATAATTGAAAATATTGGGGGTATTTTTAATTTTCCTGGATATTTTGATTATTTTCCCAAAAGGCAGTATCAATTCATACTTGTACCAACAGTGAATTTTCATTCCCTCACATCTCTATTGGTTATTATTAAAAGTTTTACCTTTTATAGGATAGTGACATTTGATCTCATTGTTATTTTATTTTACATTTTCCTCATTACTACAGACACTGAACATACAAGTGGTGCCTTGCTTCATGAACTCAATTCTTTCCACAATTCTGGTCACAAACCAAACTGGACAAGAACTGAATCAAGTTTCCCCATAAGGTCAACAATGAACCTAACTAGAACCTAATTAATTAATTTGATTGGTTCTCATCCAACTCAGTATGTGACCAGAATCAGGGAAAGAATCAAGTTCCTGAACCAGGTACCACTGTATTTTTCTCATTGTTTACTCTTTTCTAAACTGTTTTTCTTTACCCTTAATTTTATTTATTTATTTTTTTTTTTAAATTATTTTTTTTTTACCCTTAATTTTACATAGGGTTCTTAATGATTTGGAGTTCTTTATATATGCTATATACTAACCCTTGGTCTAGTATATATCCTAAGTTTAAATTTTTTACATAGTCAAAATTTTTTTTAATGGTTTCAAATCTTTGTCATTTTAAAGAAATCATCCAGTACCATAAAGGTTACAGAAATGTTTTCCTGTATATTCTCTTAAATGGCTTAATATTTTTTGTCCTTCCTTTAATTCACCGGCAAGTTCATTTTGCTTTTATGTTTTGTTTTTTTTTAATTATTATTATTTTTTTGGTACCAGGGATCGAACTCGGGACCTTGTGCTGGTGAGGCAGGCATGGCACCACTGCCAGCACAAGGTACTGAGTATGATCCCCAGTACCAAAAAAAAAAAGAGAAAGAAAGAAAGAAAAAATTATAATTTACTTTCCTATATGGAAAACTAGTTGCCCTAAAATTACTTATTGTCTTAAGAGGTGATATATACATGTACCAACTCCCCATGATGAATGTATTCAATATGCATAATAAAAAATTTTACTTATTTTCTGGTCAGGCTATACAGTAGTTACTGTTTTTACTTAAAAAAAATTCTGAAATAGAATACTCATATGACAAATTATATAAAAACCAAATGTGGAACTTGATGAAGTTTTGTAAAGCAAACACATAGGCAATAACCATTAATAACTCACAAGTGCTCTTCAACAAAATTCCTCTAACCTAAATTTTATCATTAGCTATTTTTTTCATCCCTTACTACAAACTCTAAAAACTGCAGTTCAGACCATGCATGATATTCCTGTTTTCATCCTTCACCTTTCAACCTTTCAGCAATTCTATATTACAGCTGGTGCTTTTACATAGCATACAGATTTTTTTCTTCTTTCAAACTCAGTATCTTTCTCTTTAACTGGAATATTTAGTGTGCTGATGTAAATTAGCATATAAATTTTATACAAATATAGCATAATTATGTCAGTATTATCATTACTGATTTGGATTTATATATTGAATTTTATTATGTATTTGTTACTTGTTACATGTGTTCTCTGCTCCTTTTTCTTGTCTCTTTTTAGAATGCTTCACTAATATTGTCTCATTTTCTTCCCTCTGTTAGTTTGGAAGTAATAAATTCTTTTAGGAAATTTTAACTGGATGTCCCAAAAATTATATTACATGTTAAGAAGAAAAGCTTTATTGAAATGCAAATGACATAGAATAACTTCTACATAAAGTACATAATTTAGTAAATCTTGACATA
The DNA here is from genome assembly GCF_000247695.1 of Heterocephalus glaber. The sequence goes on along the minus strand of NW_004624823.1, from coordinate 6,515,523 downwards.
TGTATACCATCACCATAATTAAGATAACAAACATGTCCATCATCACCATAAGTACCCTGGTGGCCCTCTGTGTCCTTCCCTCTCACTCTTGTTTGTGTCCTTTCCTCTGAGCAAGCAACCACTGGTCTGTGTTTTGTCACTCTTGGTTACCTTGCATTTTCTAGAATTTCATATAAATGGAATCATATGTACCTTTTTTTATTAGTTATACAAAACACTAAAACTTTAAAACATTTAATTTTAAAATTTGCTTTTCAAATGCTCATTGATTTTTACTTCCTACTTCTTCAGTTTTCTTCTTGCTAAATAAATTCTTTGTCTCTAACTAAAGATAGCATTATCTGTCTACATTCCTGGATTCAAATTTAGATGGGTATAAAAGTTTGATGCTAGTATACAACCCGTTTCCCAGCACCATTTGTTAAAAGGACTATTTTTAACCCATTCAACAATCTATCCTTTTCTTTTAGCCTACTTTTATTTTAAGCAGGTTTCTTGTATGCATTAGTACTTGATTCTAGTGTGTGTTTTCTGTGTGCCTTATGATTTTAGGTTTTGTTCAATATTGGTTTTCTCACCAATCTGGAAATTTTCACAGTATCTTTGAAATAAAAATATTTTCCCCTCAAATATTCCTTTATACAATTAATATGTTCATTCTACTATTTTGTTAAGAAATTATATTTAATAAATCATTTGCAAACCAAATTTAGCTTTTTGGGTTTTTTTTTCAAAAACTTAGGTTTCCTGGATTGTGTTTTTCATTTTTGGTTTTGTGAGACAGGGTTTCACTATACATTCTAAGCTGGCCTAAGATTTTTCTAATGAGAGGAAATGTGTCAAGATTTCTTTTTCAAATTTAAATAACTTAGTTACCACTGTATTCATAAAGTGCTTGAGAGATAGGCTGAATACCTAACCACAACATCAAATTCATCTTAATCATTTTATACAAAGATGTGTTTACAACTCTGAATTAAATTATAATAAAAAGACAAAACGTGACAATATGTCATTATATGGTATACATATATCATACACTACCATTACCTTTGTTGCATTTTAAACCATCACCACTGTGGAATATATTCCATGATCACACTTTCTCAGTGAGTACTTAGCAGCTGCCTTATATATTTACATCCACTAAACCCTGAAAAAAAAACCCGCCAGCTATATCTATAATCAGCAATTAAATTTCTGACTGACTTTTTCCAATAAAAAGTACTCATACGAAGCTTTTTTTGTTTTTAAAGAAAACTCCTTAATTTTTGGAAGGTAGCTTAAGTACATAAGAAACAAAGACAATGTAAAAGTGTCTCACTGGCAAGATCTTAGCATGTTCACCACTAGAGAGGATAGAAACACAGTGGCCTAGAATCTAACACTGGGAGTCTCAACCAGTAGGCTCAGTACAAATCTTTCCAGACTTCAGTTTATTCATCTGTAGAAAAACTTTAAAACAGAACTAAAAAGTTTCTAGAGTGCTTTCTAACTAAAGTGTCATGATACTATGATTCTCAATTTTTGGGGGGAGTGGTACTGAGGTTGAACCCAGGGCCTCATGCATGCTAGGCAAGCACTGTAACACTCATTAGGGGTTTTTTTTTTGGTTTTTTTTGGTACCGAGGATCAAACTCGGGACCTTGTGCTTTTGAGGCAGGTGCCAGAACCACTGAGCTACATCCCCGGCCCACTCATTAGTTTTAATATTCTTAAATTAGAGTATTTTTAGAGCATAAGAATCATTCAATATTCTGAGACAGTGCTTTTTTTATGGTGCCAAAAGTTTATCTGAAAAGCGGAGGTGAGGGGGTAAGGGAGCAACTAGCTTTGCAGAGTGAACTTGGGCTGAACAAGAAAGGAAAAGAGAAAAGCAAAAATAATAGTACACCCTGGGTCCGGGAGTCTCAGGGTAGGCTACTGTGAAGAGTCATGGCAGCCTGAAAAAGAGAGCTCTTCAAATTTTTCACAAGGCATATGATTCTCACATACCTATCTAGGTTAGTGACACTAGAAGAGTAGTCCTTGGATCCAGCTCTGCTTCCATAAAATGACGATGACTGCAAAGGTAAAAGGCCTATAAAACAAAATTAAAAGAAAAAATGTATTATCTAGATTAATCATTCAACTTCATTTAATAATAAATTACACACTGGGCATGTTTACATTCAACTGTTTTCTCCTTTCCATCAAAGTAAAATATAATTATGTTAAAGAGATTAAGTACTGTGGAAAAAGTTACAAGAGTAAAGCACTATTCTCCTGCCCAAAATCTCTGCAAGTTTTGCTTCAACTTTCTAACCATTTTTAAAAACTTAGTTTTTCTGACTTCTTCCATAGAGCTAGACTATATTTCTACTATTTCTTGATTTATTCATTTTAAACAATATCAGCTGACTCCTTATTATAGAAAACTAGAAGTTGCTTATATCACCCCAAACTGAGGTCCAGGAAGATCTGTACTGAGGCAATCTAGTCTTGTTCTCCTCTAACCAGTTATTACCTGTGTTATGCTAGTAATTCTACTGAGTTAACCCTAAAAGTTTAATACATTTAAAACTTCATTTTGTTTTATGGATTTTCTTGTAATTTTACTATCCACTTCTTCTCTTGCCTCATTTCTTCCACAGCAACTTTTCTTCTTCTGGGATGCTGGGGATTAACTCAGGGTCTTGCACATGCCAGAGTATTGAACCCCACATCTTGCATAAGTATTTTACTGCTGAGCTACAAGTCCCACATCAACTTTTTTTTTTTTTTTTTGGTACCGGGGATCGAACTCAGGTCCTTGCGCTTGCACAGCAGGCAGTGAAACCACTGAGCTAAATCCCCGGCCCACCACATCAACTTTTTAAAGAATATTCTTAACTTCGATATTGCCAAGGCTTATTACATAATTTTTCCATTTTCTAACTACTGGTTGATTATAAAAGCTGAAAACCAGTAAGTGGAGTTTGTATCTTATGTATTAATATTTTAGAGCTAAAACATATTAGAGATTCATCTTTCTATAACAGCCAATGTCACAATCCCAAATCATTAAAAGAACATTTCTAGAAGCTCAATCAAGTGGATTTTCATAAATTATCAGTTAATCAAATCATGACATATTTTATCTTGCTTCAACTTAATTTTAAGTTGATATAATATTAAAATCAACACCAGATATCTGAGTCTCTAAGGACTTCAGAAGTCCAGAAATATAGGTAGGTGTGGGAAACATTTGACAAAAATGCACGGACAGTCTTTAATTCCTAGTTTTTGTAAAAACGGCGTATAAGGCAAGATTAAATACTTTAGGCAATAATTTCAAGATCTTCTACATAAAATTTTCTCATTAGAAGATGCACTGATGATCGCTTCTCGGCCTTTTGGCTAAGATCAAGTGTAGAAGATGCACTGATGAAACTTAATTTCGAACACTTTAACTCCTCTGATTCAGCCTATAAGGTAGTATGACAATAAAAGAGCTTAACTCCGGACAATCAAATAAAGGAAGGAAGTTAGGTCTAGATTTTTTAACTAGTACTGAATACACTAGTCCTGAATAACATAGTGATATATATTCCACTTTAGGTTTCTACTTCTAGTCTATTACAATATATCATATAAAAACCTTTTATAAAGACCAAACTTACCTGATGTCCGATTTTCTTCAGATTGTTTCAAACTCAACTGCTTTTCTCTACTGCTGGTTAAATACTTTCTTGAGGGATCTGTCATAGTCTTGTTGTTCCTATCATTTTAAATAACAATTTTACATCACTGAAGAGATACTAAAAATCAACAGGATAACTTGTCAGGTGGAAGTCAGCTAACCTCTGTCCTCAGCCATTCTAATATTTCTATAAAGTGTCTATGAGTAAAACACGGTGGCAGAGACAGAAACTGTAGTATGGGTTTCCTTCCCTTCATGAACCTTTAGCTCCTGCTGCTGTGTTTTGTTTTGTTTTGTTTTGTTTTCTTTCTTTTTTGGTACTTGGAATCAAACCCAGGGCCTCTTGCTTGCTAGGCCAGCACGGCACCCAAGCCACACCCCTGGCCCCAGCTACTGCAGGTACTCTATGTCCCAACTGGTTAGCAGCAAAAGTGGATGAGAACATGATCCAGTACCATCCCCTGAGAAAATAAATTAGCCCCTTGAAAGTAAATGGTTTTGTCTGATTCCTTTCACTTTGAAGACCACAATTAATAGAGTAAGTATGTACTTGTCTTCTGTCCAGTGCCTTGGCCAAAATTATTATCTGAGAGCTCATAAGAATAACTAATTTTCACTAGGGATGTAGCTCAGCAGCACAGTGCCTGCCTGGCAAGCGGGAGTTCCTGAGTTTGATCCCCAGTACAAAAAACAAAACAAAACAAACAAAAAGAATAATTTTCTAACCTGAAAACTCATATATTTGAAAATTCATATTTTATTATTTAGGAACAACACTCTACAGAAAAGGAAGTAAAACAAGAGCAAATGACCACAGGATCCTCTGGTACTATCACATTTGATATTACCCTAAAGCGGCTAGCCTGATAAAGCATTGCAACAGCTCTTTTTTTTTTTTTTTGGTACTAGGGATTGAACATGGGTCCTTGCGCTTGCGCAGTACGCGTTGAAACCACTGAGCTAAATCCCTAGCCCATGCAACAGCTTTTTAATTTAAAAAAAAATTTTATTTTGGTACCACGGATCAAACTCGGGTCCTTGTGCTTACGAGGCAGGCGACAGAACCACTGAGCTAAATCCCCAGCTACAACAGGTTTCTTAAAAGTACTACACAGAGATGATCTTATTAACAATGAAATCTTATTAGGAATAAAATATAATATATACAGGTTGAGTATTCCTTATCCAAAATGCTTGAAATTGGAAGTGTTTCATATTTTGGAATGGTGACATACGTACTTAGGGATGGACACCAAGTTCTAAACACAAAATTCATATACACCTTGTGCACAGAGCCTGAACATAGTTTTATAAAATATTTTTAGTGTACCTGTGTTCTGACTGCCACTTGTCATAGAGTCAGATGTGGAATTTCCACTTTTAGCATCAGGTTAGGACTCAGAAAAGTTTCACATTTTGGAACATTTCAGATTTCAGATTTTTGTATTAAGGATGCTTAATTTGTATTTAAATCAACAAACCGTTACATTTATAGAGAATATATGGGTCCAGAAACCAAAGGAGCAGAAGTAGCAGTGGTCCCTTTCCCTATAACTCTTAATAACTCACTTGATGAATTTGTGTTTATCATTCCAATTTGGCTGCCATGGGGTGCTAGTTCCAAGATAAGAAAGTTTTTCACCAGGAGGCATAGTAAGAGAACAATTAAACCTAATGTCATGGCTCCTACCTCGTCACTTGTGGCTTCTCATGCTGGCAGACCAACAGACAAAGAAAGGAGTCACCATACTAGCATGGGTAAGTGAATATGATAAGGAAGAAAAACTGCTACTATACAATGAAGGCAGGGATCAACTGGAATAATGGAGATCTACTGGAGTACCTCTTAGTGCTCTCAAGCTTGTTCAACGTGGTTCTAATGTCACCTAAACTGGCAATTAGATCAACAGTGACCATGACCAGAGACTGAAATCCCTCAGACATGAAGACTTCAAACCAGGCAAACGGTCAAGACTGAAAGTGTTGGTAGAGGATTCAGGGAATACAGAAAGATATCAGAAGGGAAGGATGATATCAGCTATAGCCTCAGGGCCATGTGCAGCAATGCACTCTACCAGAAAGCAAGGCCAGGGGTCACATGGAATATAATAAGCAAGTGGGTTCCTTCCAGAGGACAGAATCAGAATGGTAGATGAGCTAACAGTAACTTATTCCACTACCTTCAAAGTTCTCACAACTTCTGTCTCACAAAATTTTATCACTACGAGTAGATACTGTTCCAGCTTCCTATTTTTGTCTTTTTTAAACAGAAGTTTTTAACTGTCATTACCCAGTTCCTACTCTAGCAATGTATAATGATGTGTGTATGACAATAGAATTGGAGAATGCAAATTAACTTGCCTACTAGTTTTTAGGTATTCGACCATAAGGGGCACAGTCCAAGAAACACCTGGACTTTATGGAGAAGGCTGCACATCACCCAGAGATCCTAGTCTCTGAGCTGGGTACAATACTTAATGAGACTTGGAGTTTGCTCCCATTAGCAATGGGGCTAAGGCTGTACTACATATGGGAAGAATGATAAATAAGGGTATGTTGATGGCCAGAGTGGCAAACTATGGCAGACTGTTACTTGTTCTCAAATAACCATTGCATCCTTGTACTGTAATAGTCAAGTTTTGGTTAGGCAAATTTCTTATAATACAGATATTCCTTATTTAATGACTGTTCAGACCTACAACCTTTTTTTGTACGATTCTGTAATCTTGTTTATAGAGCCTCAATGCCCTTTTCTGTACAGTACACCTGTCTATACAGTACTGTAACTTTTGCTGATTGTACACACACAGTACAGGGTGATTTGCACAGTACTGTAGTTTTATGAACTATTATACACTACAGTACTGCATGTAAAAGTTATACAAATAAAAGCAAAGTCATCAAATTGGAGTTTCCTTTGACTCTTTGTTCTGAATATTATAATGTACATACCACATACAATTTCTCATTTAGTGACCAATTCAATTAACCTAGATGCAGAAATGGCACTTGGTGTTAAGTGAAGAATGTCTGTATAATCATGTAATTAAGTTCTGGACAATGTGATATACACAAAAGTAGTGTGTACAATTTGCAGCCTAAAGGAAACAGTATGCCCTCCCTTCAGTCTTTCCCCCCTTTCTACTAATAGCAATGGAGGTATTAATTGAAGTAGCTAAGTAAGTCCAAAAAATTGTAGATTAACAAGACTCTGAGAATCTGAGTCTAAAGTGATTGTGATTTCAGATACCTATCCTATCAACTACCCAGCCTTTTACATCTGTCATAGAAGCACAACCAGTTAATATATGAAGTTCGTTTGGTTTTTTCCCAACTTGGTTCTGGCGATCTTTTCACCTCTGGTGAAAAGTTAACACCAGTTAACTAACAATGTCTGTTAAGGTATTAGCTGTTCACTATGTAGTATGTTTTCTCTCCACGAAAGCGAAAAAGAAAAAAAAGATCTTCACATGATAATGATGATGAGGATGATGAGTCAGTGACAACTCTACTGCACATCTATTCTCTTTTGTTCAACTCAAGAAATACTCCTTAGGGGCCGGGGATTTAGTTCAGTGGCACCACTCCTGCCTCACAAGCCCAAGTTCCATCCCCAGAAAAAACAAAAAACACTCCTTTGACTTTTTTGTTTTTGAGACAAGGTTTGGTTTTTTTAAGGCAAGGTCTCATTTGAATTTCAGGCTGGCCTCAAACTCACGGTGATCCTCCCGCCTCAGCTTCCCAACTGGTGGGATTACAGGCACACAACACAATGCCTGACAGGAAATACTCCTTTGAAAAATTAATACTCCTTGTCCAGTAGCTATGTAGGACTCACATTCTTTTCTCCCCAGGCTGACTTTCTATACCAGTAAAGTAAAAACACAGTAGTTAAGGGCAAAGGAAAGAAGGGTTCACATTAAAAGAGCAGCAAGAGGCCTGGGGATTTAGCTCAGTGGTTCCACCGCCTGCCTTACAAGCTCAAGGTCCCGAGTTTGATTCCCAGTACCAAAACAAACAGAAGAGCAGCAAGAAATATTTGTTTACCAAGTTTTTCAGTTCTATTCTTCTAAATATTGCATAATTTTTTTAAAAGGTGAGAAAGGAGAAGTGCAATGAAATGACAAAAGCATTAACAGTAGCCTAATTCCCTCCCTATTGAGCACAAAACCTACTGTCATCAAAATACTTTAAATTCTGCTCTATCTTTGGAATTCCCACCAACTGAACATTCCTCCCATAACCCCTAGTGCTTATGACTATCAGTAGGAGAAACACTAATCTAGTGACTTAAAGGCTCTTAAAGCAACTTACGATGAAGAATCATTTTCCTTAGGGTAATCTTCATTCAGCTCTGAGCCAGAAAGCATTCTTTTCCTCTTTTCAGTGCTACAGAGAAGAAAAGTTATTTTTCAAAAGTCATAATTCTGATACCATTAAAAATTATAAGCCAACATAATTAAGGATAGAAAATGTGACTACTGTTATTTAACTCTCTACATCATATTTAAATTAATATGCTGTACATCTGTAGGCTCAAGATGTGTCATTGACAAACTGCATGAGACAAATACTTGAAATTACCTATAAAAATCATTGTATACTTTCTCCTGTTTTTCCTCTTCAAATTTCTAAAAGGCCTAAAAGACATTTATAAAGTTACACTGCATGACTAAGTAAGAAATATCTTTCCTACCGGTTTTCTAATAATCCTGATCTAAGCGGTGTTGATGTAGCTGTCAAAGAAGGAATCGTCCGGGTAACAGTTATTCCACTTCCTGATACAGTCTTAATGGATCCTCTACCTGGATTACCAAGAACTTTTCGAAATGGAATATCATCTTTAGTTTCCAAACTTCCTCTTTTTGAAGAGGCCTGAAAGAATAAAGTTTGTAACAGTTAAATCTTCAAATTAATTGCAATACTTTTAAGATCAGTGATTCTCAAATGGGGAATTTTAACAAAACAAAAAACTAGAGACACTCATTTCTAGAGACTGTAGTCTAATTGGTCTTGGGTGACCCATTCATTTGTGTGTATAGAAACTTTTCTCTGGCAGCGGGGATCAAACCCAGGGCCTCTCGTATGTTAGGCAAATGCTCTACCACTGAGTTACACTCCGGCTCCTATAAATACATTATATATGTACGTATATATCTTTTGGTTTTATGAGACAAGGTCTCACTATGTAGTTCAGGCTGGCCTTGAAGTCACTATGTAGTCCAGGCTGTCCTAAAACTCATGGCAATCCTCCTGCCTCAGCCTTCCAAGTGCTGGGATTACAGGCATGTGCCACCCTGCCTGCCTACATATATATATTTAAAACCACTCTAGATGATTTGAATGCATAGCTAAGTGTGAGAAATTGAACTTGACACTTATTTTCCTATAGTATCCTTAAAATTTTAAAAATTCCATAGCACACCTGGAAGTAGAAGGCAAAAACTCTATTTTGAGTAATTAATTTTTTAAAAAGACAGTTCTAGAGATCAACATATAAACTCTGGGAAAAAAACATACAATGTTAAGAAGGAGTGACCAGGACTGAGTATACACAGTGTTAGAGTATACGTTTAACACCAGGTGTGGTTGTGCATGCTTGTAATCCCACCACTCAAGAGGCTGAGGCAGGAGGATCACCTTGAGTTCAAGGTCAACCTGAACTACATGGCAAGACCTGTCTCAAAAAATCAAAAATAAAACACTAGGTGGGGTGGCACACACTTATAATTCCAGCCCTTGGGAGGCTGAGGCAGGAGGACTGTGAGTTTGTGGTCATCTGGGTAACTTAGTAAGACCTTATTTCAAATGAAAAGGGCTGGGAATATAATTCAGTGGCTTGCATAGTACTGCCAAAACCAAAAAAAAATATTCTCTATGGAATGGAAGACACATCCAATTATTTATTATATCTTAAATTTAGAAAAAAACCCCAAAACCCTAAGTCACCTGGATGAATGGTTTAAAAAAGTAAAATGATTTTTAAATAGGTAATGTAGTTCAGTGGCAGAAAGCTTGCCTCTTGTGCACAAGGGCCTGGGTTTTATGTCTGGCACTGAAAAAAACAATCATTGTTCATAAATTAAATATTAAAAGCCACAGACTTCTGGGCATGGTGGTGCACACCGGTAATCCCAGCACTCAGGAGCTGAGGCAAGAGAACCGCTGCAAGTTCAAAGCCAACCTGGGCTACAAAGTGACTTCAAGGCCAGCTTGAACTTAGTGAGTTCTTGTCTCAAAAAACCAACCAACCAACCAATCAAACAAACGACAACTGCCACAGACTGAAAAGTTTCACCATCACTCCATCCACTCAATTCTCCCACTTTCCATTCTCCCACCTCATAGCCTTTTCGAGCTTTCTGTACAAAAATCAAAATTTATCCATAAAATGCACAAAATCATACATAATTTTCTATGCCTTTTTATTTAATACTAGTTACAGTCCATAAAACTGTGTATTTCCACAAATGGGAATTATTTGTGGAGGTACGTATATATTTGCATGAGCTATATATGTTAACATTTACGCATTTAAATAGTATTCTAACGTTTAAATTCTAACCTACAACTGTATGAATCTCAAAAAATTATGCTGGGTAAAAGAAGCCAGAGTCTCCCTTCTCCTAGAAAAAAAATATAAATTCTAAGTGTATAAAGTCCAAAAAGTGGGCCAGGGATGTAGCTCAGTGGCACCGTGCCTGCTTGGCAAGTGCAAGATCCTAAGTTCAATCCCTGGTACCAAAACCAAAAAAAAACAAAACCCAAAACCAAAACCAAAAAAAACTCCAAAAAGTACAACCTAATCTAGGGTAACAGAAGCAAATCTGTGGTTGTTTCCAGATAGGGATGGGGTAGGGAGATTACACAGGAGGATGAGGAAACATAAGGGTTATGGTTAAGTTCATTTACTGTTTATGGTAATGATTTTAGGAGTGAAAACAGAAGTCAACATGCACTAGACATTGAATATGTACAATTAACTCTATACCAATTAGGTATCAATAAAAATGTTTCCCAAAAAATCTAATCTATGAAAAGAACCTAACAAAAGTTCAATCTTATTTATTGCTTAGTCCAGTATATGGACTAAGCAATGACCTCTCTACACTGCCAAATACAACTAATAAATTTACTTACAGAAAAACTTCAAAGTTTCTCTGACTTTATGCCTAGCTTCCCTTTGTAAAATATTTAATATGAGACATAAGACCTGCTAAGTTGCAGTAAAATTATTTATTGGTATACAGCAAGTCTCACAGCTGGCTGAGTCATATTCATAAAAGAAAAACTATTTAAAAAAAGATGTCATGGGACCGGAGATTTAGCTCAGTGGTTCTGCCACCTGCCTCACAAGTGCAAGGTCCCAAGTTCAATCTCCGGTACCAAAAAAAAAGAACAGATGTCATGAACTTAGGGGCCGGGGATTTAGCTCAGTGGTTCTGCCACCTGCCTCACAAGTGCAAGGTCCCAAGTTCAATCTCCGGTACCAAAAAAAAAGAACAGATGTCATGTACATGTACAAATTCCCTATAGTGAATATAATCATTATGTATCGCAAGCATGTACTAATAAAAAGAAATTTAAAAAGTAAAAACAGCCAGGCATGCTGGTCCATGTCTGTAATCCCAGCACCCGGGAGGCTGAGGCAGGAGGATTGCCACAAGTTCAAGGCCAGCCTGGACTACACAGCAAGATCATGTCTCAAAAAATAAATAACTTTTTAAAACAAGAATGAATGAATAAAATACAAACAAAACATCTCAACAAAACATATACTGTAAAGGCAAAATTCAAGTCAGGTGTGGTGGTGCACATCTGTAACCCAGCCCTTGGGAGGCCAAGGTAGGAGGACTGCTGCAAGTTTGAGGCTAGCCTGGGCTACATAGTGAGTTCAAGGCCAGTCTGGACTACACAGCAAGATCCTGTCTTAAAAAACAAACAAACATGGGGCCGGGGATTTAGCTCAGTGGTTCCACCACCTGCTTTGTAAGCGCAAGGACCCGAGTTCGATCCCCGGTACCCAAAAACAAACAAACAGGCTAAATTCATAATGTAGAACAGACCTAAAGAGTATAAAGATACTATGCATAATGTAGAACATTCATAATGTAGAACAGACCTAGAGTATAAAGATACTATGCGTAACACTTACAGGGCTGTGAGTAGGTGGTATGCTATAAATTGAGCTAAATACCTTTACATGGACTATCTCACAGTAACCTTTAAAATATTATTGCTGTCTCAAATTTTTTTTTTTTTGGTACTGGGGATCGAACTTGGGTCCTTGCGCTTACGCAGCAGGAGGCAAAACCACTGAGCTAAATCCCCGGCCCCTGCTGTCTCAATTTTATAGATAGGTACTAAGACTCCAGATACTTAAGAAATTTCCCCAATGATCCACAGCTAGCAAGTGGCAGCACCACACTTAAGCCCACACCCAATTCTAAAGCCATTCATTCATTCATTCATTCACAGAGTCTTCCCATGTACTTTTGGCTGGCCTTGAACTCACTGTGTAGACCAGGCTGGCCTTGAACTCAAGGTGATCCTCCTGCCTCAGCCACCAGAGTGGTGGGATTAAAGGCAAGTGCCACCATGCACAGCAAAAGCTACGCTTTTAAAAACTACAGTGTGCTGTGGTTAATAATGTTTACCATGAGCTATTAAGCAAAAGTTGTTTAGTAAAATTATATGTAGGAAGAGATGTGGAAAAATTTTCATGAAAATAGTTCAACAAATCAAGAAAGCCAAAATGGTAAATCCCAACTATGCGGAAAATACCCTGGTGCAATGCCAGAAATGTTATGTAGTACAGGCTAAATTCTACTCTGCAACTACCCAGTACGCCTATCTATAACTAACATTTTTTTAAAAAGCTAAAAAGATTCAAGCAAACATACCTGATTATCCGAGTAAGAAAGTTGCCTGTTGGTTTCCTTCTGTGAGACCCTGCTACCCAAAACGGCTCCAAAACTACCAGAACCCTGAGGTTTCATGGCTGGTGACCAAAAAAAAAAAACAACATCAAAACAAAAACCAAATCACAGACTTTAAAACATCAGGGAAGAGATAACCAAGTTTTTCTGATAGAATGTACATCTCTATGACATACAGTAATAAAAACATAAGAGCTAAAATCTCAAGCAAAAAGAACATGGGATGCATAAAATCTACAAACCAAAAGGAAAATGATAAAAATTTTATAGAATAATTGGTACTTAGCACTATAGTAGAGTTAGTCACTATGTATCTAGAGTAGTGATGGCGAACCTTTTAGAACTTTCAATCACACAAACGGCCTGCTGAGGCATGTGTGCCACAGGTTCAAAACCTCTGGTCTAGAACATGAACACCAACACTGGATCCCAAGGAAACATGTCAGAAAAGATGACAGGTACACCTCCAACAACACATACTCCAAAGCATCCTCTACAAGTCAATGTATATTAATCACAATGTAAAAGTATTGAAACATGATGTGGTATCCCATAAATATGTACAATTTTTATCAGTTAAAAATAAATTTAGTTAAAAGATATAATTCACACATAAGGTATTCTGAAGGGAAGAAGGCTATTTCTTCTTCAGCAGAAAAAATA